>JADLZN010002691.1:165701-243451 GCA_018155175.1 Sinocyclocheilus anophthalmus | reverse complement strand
AAACTGTGTAATTGTTTGGACACTTAACATGTGATGTTGATGTTCGGTGAGTGTCTTTTGTCCTCAAGTTACAAGCATAGCTTAATTGGAGCATTAGTTCTGTAATATATCACCCGAAAGGCTTCTTAAGACATCAGGGGCCTCATTTATAAATGTGTGTGTGTGCTAAAATCCACACCTTCATTCAGATATATAAAAATGGTCTTTGAAGTGGGAAAAGTGCTTGGTGACATGTTGGGTATAAAAAGGCCTACAAACTGAGTTTGTACAGTTTGGGAGTACTGCATGTATTTGGAAATCTGAACAATTCTTGTTACTCGCCATTCATAAGTAAAGTATTTGGACGTTGGTTGATGCTCTTTTAAATGTTAATAACCTTAATTAGGGGGGCATTTACAAGGTAGAGATCTAAGACCATTCAGCTGCACACAATTTCAAGGTCTTTTGTGATTCATAGATTGGATCTAGAAAAAAGGCATGCACGTTTTTTATGTGTATGTACATTTCTCTGAATCACACATATACACACAACTGAGAAATGATCTTAGAGCAAATGCAGGACGTTTTATATGTAGCATTTTATAAATGAGGCCCCAGGAGATCAGATGGAGAAGATTGAAAAAGGAAGAAAAAAAAGAAAAAAAAAAAAAAAAAAAAAAAAAAAAAAACCATGAGTGGCTTTAGTTTGATTTTGATTGTATCTGATTGTATAGTGATTCATTTGATAGAGGTTTCTACCACCACCCCCATAAAACAGTAATTGTACGAGCAATGCCAGCCCTGCACTACTTTTAAAAAACCACCTACTTCTGGAAATGATTGGAACTTCACACATTTCTGGCTTTACAATAAAAGCCTTAGACAAAACCACTTACATTATTATAACCTTTGAAATTAAAAGATTGCTACTTTTATAAAACCAAAAGGTAGAACATTTCTTTCTTTCTATTCAAACAGCGAATGTACTTACAAGTGTGTACTTTTGTTCATTTTTGTTGTCATTCCAAACCTTTATGACTTTCTTTCTTCTGTGGAATGTAAAATTTGTTATTTTAAGGATTTTGAGAAAATTCCAAAATAACTTATTTTGTGTTCCCCTGAGAAAAGAAAGTCCTACAGGTTTGGAGCACGAAGTTGAAGGGGTGATTAAATGTTGACGAATTTTTCATTTTTGGTTTGAACTACATCTCTTAAGACTCATAGCTTGCTCCTTGGCAAGCTGCATTTTTTACATAATAATGAAATTTTAGAAATAAATCCTCCGTGTGTCCACAGTACCGTTATTCAATAACAATGTTGACTAGATATTTAACGATTTCAGCACCCTCTCCAATACGAGCTATCAAGGTATGAAACTGTTTTAAATAACACTTGGTACTAGGTGACTGTAAAATGTTCACAGTGTTTGCTACTCTGTTTGTAATAAAAATGTACCCCTAGAAATGCCGTCAAAGGGTGTAAGAATGATTGACAGGTGTGTGGAGTATTGCACATGCTCGCGTCAAGCAGGATGCATGCAACTAGCATACTGTGCCCTCCGCCCAGATATGATAACGTGTGAGGTATACCATTGAGACAGGCTTCCTCTGCTTCATAATACAGAAGCTGCACCCATCTGTTCTTGCAAGACTATTGCCTTGCACCTTAATTACAGGGACTAGCACTCGAGGGATAACCTATGGCTGAGCCTAGTTCATCCTAGTTATGAAGAGTTCAGGGTGATAGCTTGCCTATTGGGACAATCACATCCGTTATTCTACTGACTAGTGTTAACTATGCATTCATGATATATAGCAGTACCATTAATCAGTTAGGACGCAAATGTTTTTTGTATGATAACATTTTGGTGGTATGATATTGTAGAATTTATTTATTTGATGGTATTGGAGTACATATCTCGTATTGTCTATTTGTCATGTTGTGGTGCTTAAATTTACTTGTAGCATTTAAAATGATTGATTTTAGTTAGTGTTCTATTGTAAGTTTATTTAGACAACATAATATAGAATTGTATTATTGCACATTTAATGGTCATATACCGTAACAGGAAAATAATTACAGGCTTATATTGGACACAATTTAGATCAGACATTTTTTTTTAATGAACTGTTTAAATTCTTAATCTTAATTTAACTCTTAAGTCTTAATCATAATAATTATACAAATAATAATTATTAATTTTAAATAAAATACACTAGTGTATAATGAGCTATTAAAAAACTACAAAAAAAATCACACTAAGCCACATCATTGTTTCTGTTTTATTTTGATGAAATGTGCATCCCTAGTCTTGAGTCTTTCTCTCTATGCTGCTTCCTGAAATCTTATCTCAATGACCACTCCTGGACCCCCCACTGTTCATCTCCTTCAGAAACAGGAAGGACCCTTCTCGTCAGCTCCAAGCTCTCCTCTTACCTCTGTATCTCTGCCATCTTTCCACAACTTTGTCAAAATACGAACGTCACCTCTTTGGAAGGCTAACATAAAAAATTCTGGAGTGGGGGAGGGTGTTCATCTGTGTTGATGATCTTACACCAGTGCTTTGCTATGGCTAGTTTCCCATGTCCGTTCCAGCGTTGAGGGATGAGTCCTGGGAGGGGAAATGACCCGGTTGCCGTCGGCTATGATAGTGCTGGGTGCTCAGCAGGACTCTAGGTCTGTCCACCTGGAGAGGGCAGGGGGCACTGGGGAAAGGGTCAATGACAGCACTCTCAGAGCAGTTTCCTGTGTTCTTCAACATCTGCAGCCCACTGGGGTTACATCACTCAGCGTCATCTGCAGCTGTCAACCCCAGCACACCAGCATCCCCAATGTGCCCTGACCACCTTCCTGCCTGCCCCACACCGTTCTGTGCGCCGGTGCAACCCCAGAGATAAACAGCAGCGAGTCAGATTACCCAGAGTCCCCACTCCTCTGAAGCAGCCCATTCACAGGCCTCTGAATAGTGATAAGAAGATGAATAACAGCCCTGTTCTGAGCGCTTTGTGGATGCCGCACCACTCCATCTAAGAGGCTCTCTTTGTGTGTTGATGCTTCAGCTGTGTGTGTGTGTGTATCTGTGTCCATGTGTTTCAGGAGTTAGTATGTATGTTCACTGGCAGTGTGACTATTTCTTGTGTATTAGAGGCCAAGATGTGTGACTCTCAAAATTGTAACAAATGACCTGGGACAGAATGACCTGAGTGGTCTGTACAAGAACATATTGAGCAGGGCTAAACAATAAGGATGCATGCTGGCCACGGGCTAGTTTTGGAGACCAGTCGATGAGAAAAGTGCTGCCCTGACATTGAAAATTAACATCATTGATCTTATACAGCCATTTTAAGCCTAGGTAATTTAAACGTTTGGTCAATTTACATTGTTGTTGCAAATTTAGCTGATTTGTTGCTGATATTTTTCAAAAACGCCTTGAAGACTCCTGCTTCGTAACGACTCGCACGTTACCTGCGGAGTAGTACAGGTGTACTGATGCTGAAAATGGCATGACCAACAGTAACCGTTTCTGTCATATAGCTCGTAGAGGTCGCGGCAGTGATTTTTTTTTCTTAGGGATAGACCTTTTTCAAGTTTTACGACAAAACCAGTGTTAATTTATGTCACTAAAACTAAATGGAATGAGAGGGTGGGTCATGAAATTTGTGAGTTATATTTTACAGCTTTTTGTGTATTTAGTTTATTTCGTGAAAGACAAAACCTGTCAAAAATATATATACAAACATTTTATAAATAAAATTTAGAATATAAAATGCAATATTGGACCAAAGGACCAATTCTCCACTGTTAACTATGCTTATTCACATGCATATTACTAGCATATTGGCTGTTTATTAGTACTTATAAAGCTCGGGCGCACGCATTCTAGATCCCTTAATCCTACCCAATACTTAAACTTAACTACCTTACTAACTATTCATAAGCATCAAATTAGGAGTTCATTGAGGCAAAATCATAGTAATAGTTAGTTAATAATGAGAATTGATCCCCTAAAGTGTGACCCAAATTATTTTGTGGTGAGGCCAATGAAAATGTTGTCAGGTCAAGAATCAGATCTACTGCAAAAAATCCTTGTTGAGACCTATGTTGACTGCCTTTTTTGACCAACTTCCCATTCTTTAAGTGCAGAAAACAGCAATGTGCATTGCTGGTAGCTATATGTTGCCCACAAAACTGATTGCCAGGATTGCCAAAGACTCATCTTTTGTTGTATTTCAGTTGCACAATGTGGTCTTCCCTGATCCAGGTCAGATGACTAATATCCATATGTGGCTAAAAAGCCCTATAGGCCACAAGTCATTAACAACACCCAGGGGATTGGCTAGTGCCTCACGCAAAACTCATCAAACCTATCCAAGCGTAATTTTACCATTTGCTTAATTGCATTATAAACATTCCAGAGGAAAAAATAACTGCACAAATAATATAACAACATTTCATTGTGTCCACATATTGTGTAACATTGCTTGTCATGATGAGGCAAAACGCACAACCAACTGTTCACCACTAACTGTGGTGAGTTAAATAAAGGTCAGGCTAGGTGCAGGGTCTAGACAGACATTAGGTTTACCCTGTCACTCCATCTTTAACGTGCTTTATGGGCCTCTTTTGGGACCGCAGGCTTGTGCAGCCATAAACTAGCAACCTGCGTGTCACTCTCAAATGTGCATTTGGAAGAGATAGACAGTTTGTGGCCGGATGGGAACTCTATTTACAGATTCTCTGTCAGCCCAAACCATATTCAAAATGTTGGATTTCCCCTCTTGCACTGCATTGCTATGTTTGTAATCAAGTTACTCATCCCAATGGCTGGAGTCATTGGCATTTATCCATAACGGTTCCATTCAAGTCGTCATTTTCAGTTTGTTGCACTTTTTTTTTTTTGCACAGTTTATTACATCAAAATAGAATGATCATGATGATGTGAACTTTGACTTGATCATGTTAATATTTTCCTCAGTCTCTCTATAGGAAATGGACTATTGAAATTTGAACCCTAGTCTTTTGTACTGAAAGGGTGGCGAATTTGTACCATAATCAACATGATTCAGCAGGTAATTATGAGTCATTTGTCATGAAGTGGCAGGATGAGCAGAAAGCTTAATTGTAACTTTTTTAGTAAATCTCCATCTTAGCTGATATTCCACGCCCTGTCACACCTGATTTTGATTCTCATGAGTACGCCAGCTCTGGGTAACCCCACTCACCCATCCTTTGTTTGAGTAACATGAAGGGTTAAGCTAATCGTTCAACATGACACATATAGGCCAATAGCAAAATAGTGTCTGTGCTCAAGTCTTAAGTTTAAGAAAACAGCTATTGTATCCATTGAGTGGGTGTGGTGTGTGAACTCTTTGGAAGTTGTTGTTATCACTCTGAGGTAGCTTTTTCATGGACCGTGGTTATGTTTGATGTTTTATTCAGTTCATGTTTCATTTAATTACCAAGTTTGTCTCAAATATAGTGCTAAAATTAGCACAAAACTCTTTAAATGATCTCAGATGCTTCTACTAATCCCAGAAAATCAGAAATCTCAAGTTTTGAATTTTATGATTTCTATGAATCCAAATCCAGACCTTAATTACTACAGCAGACACAACAAACCTGATGACAGCTCAGCATAAAAAGAGAATTTCTCTTTTATGCCCAGGCCCTGTGCCACAAAACTGGCAAAGCCCACGCTGGAAAATAGTTTCCATAAGATGGCTCCCATGGGTTTAAAAATAAAGCACATACTGAGTGAGTTACTCATAATCTTCTCCATGAAAAATCAATATGACTTGTTTGGAGAGAAGTTGTGTGGGGGTAATAGAATATTGTAAACCATGCTAACTTGTACCATGTGTGGCGATCTCTTTCTGAATTTCAGCTTTTGTAAATCGAGAGTTATTTTTGGTCCGAGCCATAGTGATGAAGGACATATGGACAGCTGCAGTGAAGAACGATTCTGCTGATGGTTTTCCTAGATGGTGTGGTTTGGTATCATTAAAGAAATATTTCAACAGTCTCTTTGACAGATACCTTTGCATGATTAGAGTTGCAATAATGCTGAATGTATATAAACATGATATCACACAGTATTGGGTAAAAATATTGACTTTTCCATTTGATTGCTATCTCACACGGAAAAGAAGCACCAAGTTTGCCATTCGAATTGAATGCCTGTACTACAAAATAATGAAAAAGAAATTGTGTCTTTTTATTGAGCTGTCCTCACGGACTGCATGCAATAAGAATAGTCACAATTTATAAAAAAATGACTTTTGATTTGGCACTTTTAATGATTTATTCAAAATGACTCAAGAACTGAACTGGTTTAATCAATCTGACGAATCGTTCACTGAATACGTCAGAGCGGTTACCAAATTTCTATATAGTTATAATTATTTCCATACCCAGTGATGGAATATTTTAATTGATACATTTAATATTTTATATATGTACAGTGTGTGTCTCTGTGTGAGCTAAATCTGACAAAACCTTGCTTTGGAGACAGCAAATGCTGTTTTACAATGTAAAAAAAAAATAATAGCAAAATACTCATAATTTACAGCAATAGTTGTGGGAGGGTTTTGTTTCATATGTAACCAGCTGTAAATGAAAAATACCCAAATGAATTGAAGTCAAACTGAATTGAAATTAGATTTTAATCAAAACCTTGTGAATCTGAATCAAATCAGGAAATGTGTATGCATACCCGGCGCTATTAAAAAAAGCATAGGATCAGAATGAATTACGTGAATATCAGAGAAATACAGAAGCAAAGTGTGGCTAAATTTATGCGTGCTCACAGCTGTATTTTTTTTACATATATGGATGTGGCTAAAGGCAAGGGCTGGATAATATTCTCTCCAGATGTATTCCATCTCAGGAAGATCTCCTCTCCCCTGACCCAACTCACTCCTCTGCCTCTGATGTTGTAGGCCATATAAACACCTCCTCTCATAAATATTATTTCAAAATGGGATTTAATAACCAGTCCATGACGCATTCTCCCCTCTTGAGATCCTTCAGAGGACATCAGAAAATACCATAGGGGAAGAAGCACAGAAAAGCCAGAGAGTGAGCTCCAGAAATATCTTACAAACTAAGGGTAAGGTATCAATAACAAATCTTAATCTTAATAAGTAGTTAGATGCATACTGAAAGAATGTTTATAGACGATGCTAAATCAGGCACAATAAATAACCCAAAGGTGCTCAGAGGTCACCCATCTGAATTTCCTACTTCATCATCCAAAAAAGGTTACGGCCCCCATCAATGTCAAACCGTCAAATATATAGAGCTTTCTATCTTTTTCTGTCTGTTCTTTTTTGCTCCGCCCTTTGTCTTTGTTTTCAAGAGTTCATTCTTCACACTGTAATGCATTAAACTGACAGGCTTTAAAATAGAGGCAGACGTAGGGAGGTTTGCAAGCTTGATACTGCATGTGCAGGACTCCAAGGAGAAAAATATGAAGTCCAGACCTCTGAAAAGACCCACATATGCAATCCAGGCAGGGGAGGGTTTGACCCAGAGCCTCTCTAATCTCCAGCTTTTTTTTTTTTTTTGTCGCGATTATCCAAAGAATATTAAGAATTGCTGCGTGTGTTGGTGTGGGTGCTGTGGGTGTTCGTGTGTGCACGGAAAAGAAGAGGGCAGGTCCGGCTGGAATAATTATGATCCGCCGGCCCTGGCGCTCTGTGTCGAGCCCTCTGTGTCACCGCTCTCAGGGACGCAGAGGAATAGAAGGTCAGAGGAGGGGCGCCAGTTAAGCGGTACTCAGCGAGGGTGAAGGAAAACGTAAACCAGGCTCCTTTGACACCTAAGCATGGTTTTAGTCTGCGCAGCAACCATTAGGCCTAAACCTAAACAATGGATTTAAATCATGCGTGTTTTTTTTCCACTCCGCTGTGTATTCTCAAAGCTGTGGGCGATTACCAAAGAAAGTCTATCCCGCCACTCAGCGTAGCCAAATGAGCACAATGTTCCTGTTTTAGCAAAGACTCCTTAGAAAGAAATTGATTCTCACACTCTTTTGGCTCGTATGCTTTGATCCATGTCTTGGGCAACGAGGGTTTGCACTGCTAGCGCCGTCATCATTTTTTCTCTTTATTTAAGAAGCATTCGGCCCGTATCTCTTTCCGCCGTGTGTCCTGCACTCTCGATCTTTAGCGAAAGCAAAAGGCTTTCATAAGAGCTGTGCAGCTGTTTGTCTGCATAAGACTGGACATCAAAAGCGTCTTTGGGAGCTCTTTTCTCTATTAGAGGAGAGAGTGGAGCATGCAGGGGTTTGGGGCTACATTCCACTAGATCATTGTTCCCAGAATGCACCTTTATCTTCAACTTGGGGGACCCAGCGGAAAAGGGGTTTTAATCACCACAAAGCCTTTTCAGAGAAATATTGTAAGGGCTTGTGTGCACATGAGAGAGAGAAGAAGAAGAGGAGGAGGGAGAATTGGTTTCGTTCTTTTTTTTCTTCTTCCATTCAAGTACCATAATCGCCATTCTTACAGCAGTAATAATGGTAATAGCTGTCTTGGTGGTTTATATCTTGCATTTGTCATATGCATTATCAAACCTTAGGAGTGACATAATGAGCAGTTGTCTTTATTAACCAGGAGAATGGGAAGACGCATCCCTGTATTCAAGGTTTTGAGCATGTACAGTATGATCACACACTCCTAATGTGGACACGGAGTATATCGCCGTCTAGAACTGCTGGTCAATATTAAAGTCAGGGTTAACCCAAAAATGAAACTTCTGTTATCGTTTACTCACCCTTTTGGCATTCCAAACCTATACAGGATGTTTATTTGATTTATTTTTATCTATTGTGGAACATAAAAGAAGATATTTTAAAGAACTGCTTTTATCCATACAATGATAATCAGTGGGTATTTGTATATAACATTCACACATTTTGTACATTTAAATGTATGCTGAAATGTACATTATGGACAGAGACAGCATCAAAATTTAAAAATATGTCTGTATAGTATACTATTTCATAGATATTTTTAGCCCCTGGCTACTTATTACCATAATAAACAGTTGAGTAAAGTGACAACCTACTTTTAGTTGACAATATCTAATTTGGGTAACGCTTTAGTGTAGGGACCAATTCTCACTATTAGTTGCTTATTAGCATGCGTATTATTAACATATTGGCTTTTTATTAGTATTTGTAAAGCACTTATTCTGCATGACCATATTCTCCATCCCTAATCCTACCCTGTACCTAAACTTTACAACTATTAATAAGCAGCATATTAGGAGTTTATTGAGGCAAAAGTTGTAGTTAATGGTTTGGACCTTACGTTCAGTATGCAATGAATCTGAAAGGATTCGTTAAATTATACTACACTATTCATTGTACATATAATATGCATGTTTTAGATGTTTTCAATGTTAAAAATGTATGTTTCAAATTAATGAAAATGTATTAAACAAATTATGAATACACACTTTAACACAAATATAATGATTGTTATGAAGATCACAATGCTTCATTAGATGTCACACCATGAACATGGACTTCACATTATGAGCACCTGTCATAGACAAACACACATATACATGTATAATATCTCAGCTAATTGATGATACAAGTGTCTGTCCTGTTTGACCGGTTTGTGTGTTACTGTTCACAGTCAAGAAGCAATTACACAAGTGTTTTTTTTTCTTCACCATCACAGAACTTACATTATCTCTTGTCAACACTGAGAGATTTTTATTTGTGTCTGTTTGTGGGGGGGCAAGTCTCAGCTGGTTGGAGTGGTGTGACTGTTAAAAACAGGTGTGGGCATGTCTGTTGCTTTGTAGATCTCTTTCTACATACTGCATGTCATTCCAATTCCAGCCAATCTCAGCTGTTGCAGGGCAGCTCAGAAGATCAAGCCCTTCGATCTTCAGAATCCTGTGATTGTTTGTTGCAGGAACGTCACGTAGAGATACGTCAAAGATATGGTGGCAATTGTTCACCATGGTGGTGGAGATGGTGTAGGAAGACTGAGTTGTCAGGGGTGCAATTGATAACCCACTTTGTTCTGCTTTCCTCAGGGAAGTTGCTTCCAGCTCTCTGGTAAACTTCAGTGTTCTTCTTGGTCGAGTTTTACTGAGCTTAGAGTTCCCCTCTGGGAGTCTTTCTTTGTCATGTTCAGACAGAGAACATTCTCTAGGTCTACACTGATAGACTGCACTCTGGAGACGCAAAATTTACCCTAGTGATCCATATGTTGCTTTCAAATACATCTAAGGTCTTACAATCGTGTATATTTTTAATGTCCTTACTGGATTGTAAATTAAGGACAATAATGAAACACAAGTCTATAAAATTTCAGGATTATTTTCAGAACTACTAAACCTACTCAGATTTAATATATGCTGCATTCATATTCATGTTTTATATAATTTAAATTGCTCAACATGATTCGTGTTCTTCACACCTCAAATGAAATTGTCAAGTTAACTGACGTCTGTTCTTCACATCCAAACCAATGATCCTTATAGCACCCATATATGACGTTGATAGAGCTCTTAAGTTCACATAGATTGCACGTTCAAACATGTTGATCTTGGGTGAACCTGTTTTACTCTGAGCTTGTACATCTTTATTATTGTGACTTCTTGACTTCACCTGGGAGGAGCAAAAATGATGCCGTTTCAGAGAGTTAGGATACTTTATATGGCTCTTCATGCTTGTTTGTTTATTTTGGCACTCTGGTGTTTTAAAGGGGTCATATGATGCTTTTTTAAAGATCATTATTTTGTGTATTTGGTGTAACAGAATATGTTGACATGCTTTAATGTTCAAAAAACTTATTTTTCAAATACTGTACATTATTTTAGGTCCTCTATGCCCCGCCTCTCTCAAACGCTTAGCTTTCTACAAAGTCCCTCCTTCCAACAAGTGCAGTCTCCTGATTTGCCAGCTGACCCAGTGCATTGTGATTTGGCTGAACACCGCAAGCACTCGTCAGAAATGTGACGCCCCTTACCATAATCGCGAGCTTCATCTTTCAAAATAAATGTAAAGACAGAACCCGAAAGGGGAACAGAGTCGCGTGACAGACACAGTGATGAAGCTGGTATGTGTTTGTGATGTGACCCCCCCCTCTCTCTCGCTCTCTCTCTCCCGCGCTCTCTCTCTCTCTCTCACCCAAGCCGCCTCTCCTCTCTCTCTCTCCTCTCATCGCTCTCGCTCGCGCTCTCTCTTCCCTCGCCAGATCGCAGCACTACAACACACCCGATGCTCAAACTCCACATTTGAACCAGTCATGCAACTACTTACCTACACAAAACATAGCTTATTCAGAAGCGCCAATTGCATAGCAACGTCAAAATTTACTCCTCTCCTATGTCACGAAACGGTCGTCCCCAGACAAGGCATTGCTGTTTCTGTTGTAATGATCTTAAAAAGATTCCTAAATGCATCTACTTTCGGAAGGCCAAATAAAGTGCTTTTGCTTTCGCCTAGAAACACACAGCGTCTCCCTGACATGGCTGCATCAACACTACTGCTTTTCCTGAAACCACGCCTTCTTTCTTTCGTGAACATTTTGGCGGCATTATGCTAATATTATCACATAGTGACGTAGATATGTGGGGGAGTGTTAGAACAAGCCGTTTTAGGGGGCGTGACAGAGTCTTAACTTTGATAAAGAACATCTATTTGGTTTTGAGACTTTAGTCTTTGCAACTTCAGGGATCTTATCTATGCACAATCAGCTTGTAACACTCCAAAGAGAAAGGAAAACTTGAAATCGCATCATATGACCACTTTAAAACCGCAGCTTGCTTGACTCTTGTTTTAACCATGCATCATGCTTAAAGAAAATGATTGTGTCGGAACAAAAGTAATTTCATCTTGCCAGTCTGATTGTGTTTTCAAATCTTGAGTTGAGTGTTCATTGATGTACTGTCATGTTCACTTGGGCATAGCAATGGCATTTTAGCCACACACCTGCTGCAGACCAGGGGACCTCATGGTAGATTTATACCAGGCTGCTTTTGATGCTTTATTGGGCTAGAGACCTGTGCAGATGGGCCTTATAAAGAGCCCAACAAACCCACACACCTCCTGCCTGGTCAATCTCCATAAACCACCAAATGAGATTCACAATGCAGACAGCAGCAATGAGGGGAAAATAAACCCAGAATGTAGACCACAAAAGCCTTGACCGTCCACCCCCATCCCCAGACTGGACAGCAGGAGATGGGACAGGAGGCAAGAGAAAGCGGGCTGTAAATACCCGCATGTCTGTCTCCATGACAGCCTGTGGGACATTCAAGGATAATCCCATGAGGCTTCATTGCACATTGCAATGCACATTGGCATTATGGACCGCTGGTGTGCCCACTGTTGAGTGAATGGAGATTTTAATCAAATGAGCGGTTGACATAGAGTTTGTGTGCAATGTTTACAGAGAACCACAGTACCTTACAGTTGGTTTTAAGTTAAGCTTGTTTGCATCTAACTTGAACTTGGACATGAATTAAGTTCTTCTATATATTTGAGCATTTGTATGTTAAAAATGTACTCATTCGCATGTTGCTCCAAACCTGCAGGGACCACTAATCCAATTCACAAAAACTGTTTTAATGATTCGTTTACTAATCGAAATGATCTGATTCTCAGGTGTAACTCGCTGATTCAAAGACTGTCAGTGATGACGATAAATTTATAGCATGACTTCATAAGACACATAAATGGACCACTTTATATCGTTCAATGACTCAAGCTTAGTCCTCATGCAATTTTAAATTATCTTCTTTTGTGTTATACAGAAGAAAGTCAGTCATACATGTATCTACTCTACTCTAGAGTAGAGTAGATACATTTCTATCAAAACACAGCAAACCCGATTCAAAACCGAGTCATTCGGTCAAAACATTAGCACTATTTTTCTATCCAACAGGAACATATAGTCAATCATAGTACAGTTACTGTCAAAATACTAACAGTTTACAAAAACTGCATTTCTTGTCATGTTTCAGTTCTACCTGCACATAGACAATATAACAATCCATTGTTTTTGTAATCTAGTTACCTTTAACTGAAACCCGTTTTACATTTTTAAGTGTTGAATGTGTTCATTCTTGGCAACTTACTATCTAAAACTGAATGAGTCATTACTTTATAGAATGTACAATAGAAAAACATAGGGTCCCCTATGCAGAAATTCAGTTGGAACCTTGATTGAAATTGCTTTCCAGTGGGTTGGGGTTGGATGTGGATGGTGCCTCCATTGTAGCTGCTGCCAGTGATCAACAAAAATTACAACATACATGGCCTTTGGTTACTATGCAAGCTTGTTTCCGTCACAGAATAAAAACGTTAAAACAGTAACTGTGACATTTATATCTCATAATTCGGACTTCGATTATTGGAATAGCAAGTTTACGTCTTGCAATTCAGAATTAATCAGAATTGTGAGATACTGTAAATTCAAAATTGCAAGACAAAAGACAGAATTCTGAGATAAAGTCACAATTACCCTTACCCTTTATATTCCATGGCAGAAACAATCTTTCATAGGTTCCACATGTGGGAAAAAACAAACAAATAAACAAACATAAAAAAGCACAGTCCAACACACATTCTCACTTCTCTCCCATACCTCTTCTCCCTTTTTTCTGATCCAAATACTTCTCTACCTCCTACAACTATTCCTCTCCCTCTCCCAGGCATTATTTGTTTCTCTCTCTGTAATTCTGTGTTGTTGTGCATCCACAAAACCAATTCAAAGAGGTCTTTTTTACTCTATGTTGTTGATGTAATGGAAAGAGCTTCAACACCAGACTATTCCTCCAACTGAGCCTGGAATCAGCTATTTCTAAATATTTCAGTGATCTGTTACTTAAAAAATCAGTTGTTACAATATGTTATACAGAGAGATTTTTTCAATACCTCTGAGCTGCTGTTGTTGCAGAAGTAGAAGCTTTATACTTACACTCTTAAAAATAAAGGTGCTTCACGATGCCATAGAAAAACCTTTTTGTCTAAATGGTTCCATAAAGAACCTTGGACATCTGAAGAACCTTTCTGTTTCACAAAAGGTTCTTCGTGGCGAAGGAAGGTTCTTCAGATTATAGAAAGGTAAGAAAGAGATGGTTCTTTAAAGAACCGTTTGACTGAATGGTTCTTTGTGGAACTAAATATGGTTCTTCTATGGCATCGCTTGAAAACCTTTTGAAGCACCTTTATTTTTAAGAGTGTATTTAAGGTTCGGAACATTAGGTCTTCATTTCTGACATGCTGTGTCTAAGCATTTGTAAAATAAGACTAAAAACTTCCATGATTTTGGTTTTGGGTAAGCTTTAATGAAAAGAAAATGTAAGCATTTTAGAAACATGTCAATTGACTGAATAATGTGTGAAAACAACATGAATTGTGCTAATGGTATGGTCACAACAGATGAATGTTGTGCTAATTGTGTTTAGAGTTTTGAAAATGTAGAGATTTGGACAAAAGGATGTTAGCAATTGAAAAAAACTGTAAATAAAGTGTGACCGATTTTGTTTTGTCACTTTTAGAGCTTCTCAGCCCCAGTCATTATATGATATACTTCAAAAACTCACCTTTTCTCTTCCACAAAAGAATTAAAAGTCATACAGGTTTGGAACAACATGACGATGAGCAAATGATGACAAAATGGTTAGGCTATATCTCTTTAAAGTGCCCCTATTATGGATTTTTAAAAAATACATTTCATGCAGTGTGTAACCTCGTGCAAAGTTAAAAATCTGAAAGTGCACCGTGTATAAAGTTATTGTCTCTCAAAAGAAAGAGTCGACTCTGAATCATTGAAACAAGTCGTTTTTAAAACGAATCCCAAGCCGTTTCATGTTGACGTCAACATGAACATTAGCATATTGCCCGCCCACTTGTTGGTCTTTTCCCATTGGTCTGAATGAAAATGCAAATTCATTCTTTGCCACTAGGTAGAGGTCTGCGCGGGACTGTTTTTTTAGTCCCGCTCCCGCAAGGTTCTAGTCCGCACCCACCCGCTCCCGCTATATATTCACTCTTTGTTCACCCGCTGTCCGCTTAGAATAATTTTCTTCCCGACCCGACCGTTCCCACTAAATTTAGATCTCGTTTCCAGAATCTCACATTTAAATTTCCGCTACTGAAAGAAAGAGAGATAGGCTGACAAATAAAAGTAGTAGTCTGTGTTGTCCAAAATTTGTATTTCTTATTTTTATTCGTCTTGTCTGGATACAATTCATTTAACATTGACAACACAATAGGAAAAAGTGTGGCAGGGAGAAAAAAAATAATGTAGGTTGTACAAAAATAGCCTATTAGTTATTTTTATTTGTCTTGTCAAAATACTAAATTCGTTTGACATTTTTCTGTTAACACAGTAAAGTGTCGCAGAGAAAAATAAATAAATATGACATCTTTCATTTAAAATTATAGGCTAAGCAAAATATAAACAAAACGAGTTGAAAGTCCTTCAAGGACAGCGCATCCACACTTTGCTCCATCCTTATTATGCTCTGTCACTCATCGACAACCTGCCTGTTCTGTCTGAGGGCCGTATATTTAGGCTACCACCTGTACAGCCTGCTCTGAGCATCGTTATGCATATGCTGCGCACAGACCACGCAAATAAAACGTGTGACGTTTAAAGCATGCGTGCAGCGCATGCATAACAGTCCTGAGCGCAAGCTGTACCCTACCGGTGGTCAATAAGAATAAAGCGCAGATATGCTGTTCTAAATGGACGTCGGGAACGGGATATTGTTAGACCGCCTGCTCTTGTTCAAATTACACCAGAGTTACCGACCGCTACCGCGTTTTATTCGGGAATTTAATCTGGAATTCGGGAATGCAGACCTCTACCACTAGGTGCCACTTTTGGAGCGGTAAAATAGCTGTTTCCCCGGTAACGGCTGTACACAAAGCAGGCATTACAGGCATGATGAAAGGAAAATTAGACCAATCGGACCAATCACCGTAGATTAGCATCATGCAAAGAAGGGGTTTGGAAAAATGAATCGTTGAGCGAATCGTTTGAGAGTCTTTGAGCAAGTAAGGTAAAAATAAATGCATATTATAAGACAATGAAAGTGTTTTTTGACCTTGCGTGCATGTCAACCTGTTGTTGGGGACTCCCAAAACCAAAATATGAACCTTTCATAACCCATAATAGGGGCACTTTAAGATTTCTGTTTTATGATAATTAATGAACTAGTATAGCTGTTTCTACGCTCCGTTTCCAATAAATAAATAAATGACACATTATAGCTTCTGCAGCTCACTATCCCAGCCAGGGAGAATGGACGTGGAGATCCGCGACCTGAGATCTTAATTCCGTCAGGGAGCGCATTCACTGGAAATGTTAATGGCAGTTTTGTCATGCAGTTCATTACGGCACCCATGACTCCTCTAGGTCCTCGCTCAGATGGACAGAAAAGAGAGGGAAGGACTTTAAGCTTGAAAGAGGGAAGAAAAAAGAAACCTTTTTCAGACCAAGTACAAAAGACATAGGGAGATGCTGAATGTGGTGGCTGCCAAGCGCTGGGAATTCATGATTGGGTTTTCTTCCTCCTCATTGGCAGTGGTTCCTGCTTGAAAAGAAGGTCGAGGGGCTAAGTTTGCTTGAAGCGACAGATTGCAGATGTCTGTATTGGACTCTTTGAAAGTGTGCCCCCCTCCTCTCCTCCACCCCCAGGAGAAAAGCCCCATACAGTACACTGTTCTTTACTCATTCTATCACAAGAGCGCAGGAGGACCAGACACTTTTCTAAAAGAGTTACCCTTGAAAATCCCCAGATCTGAACACAACATGGGATTTTAACTCTAGCTTAGTATGCTGACAGGGCTGTAAGGACCATAGACATCGAGAGGGACACGTTCCCCTCTAATACTCCAAATAGCGGTTAACCGATATGGGTTTTTCTGTGGTTTATTCTTGAATTATATTACATTTGATCTCCCGGGTCTTAAATATGTGGTTACGTCCTCATCTGCTGAGATGATATACATTCCATTTCTATGTACTTTTCTATAAATTAACATTACATTGAAACTGACAAGACTAGTCCACTCAGTCCTCCTGTTCTACAGGCTTTCGAGAGGTTCTCAAGTCTGTGTGTACGGCACATGTCAAGTGTTGACAGTGTAACCCAGATAGAGGGATGAGAACATAGATCCCAGATGACCTTTCCCCTACTTTCACACACACACGCTACAGAACCATGTTGGCTCGACAGATTAAACACTAGAAAGGTGAAAGGAACTAAATCAAGTAGTATTATTTAAAAATTAAATGTGCTTTTTACACCACTAGTGGCATCAAATCAAATTTCACTCTGTTTGAAACCTGTAGAAAACGACACCACACTTTTTGCAATTCTGTCTATTGCTAAGTGACATACAAATTGCAAACATTGTCATAATAAGTAACACTTTAGAATACTGTTCCATCATTAATTAATATCTACACAGGAACAATTGAGTAACACAATATTAAAACTCTAGTAACTACTAATAACTAACATGAAACTCTGATTAACAACTTAGTAAGTAGTAGTGCTTAGCTAAAAGTAGTAGTTCACTATTAGCTAATCAGTACAACTTATTTTTTTCATATCTCCCAGAGAACTATTAAGAACAATTGTATACAGGTTCAATTAATGTGAATAATGTCAAATGTACAAATAATTCTAAAGTGAAGGTCATGGTAACCCTCTAGTAATAAGTCAATATTATCAAATCCTTCAGAAGGAATTACTGATTATTTGGATCAGTATTCTAAAGTGAATAACAGGATAACTCTCTGGTAATGACTGAAATCATTGTAAGCTTTTGATGGTTTTGTAAAATATTTAATAGTAATGACTCAAGTGTGACTACATCCTTCTAAATTAATTCTAATTATTTGGATCACTATTCTAAAGTGAAGATCATGGTAACCCACTAGTAATGACTGAAGTCATTGTGAACGTTTGAGGTTTTTTTAAAGTTCTGGATCGTAATTCCTTCGATGGATTTGTTAACACTTGAGTCGTTACTAGTGGGTTACCATGATCTTCACTTTTTAATAAATTATATTAGAATTAATTATATGTTTTGCATTATTCACATGAATTATGAAGCTGTATATAGTAGTTCGTCATAGCGATGACGGGTATATAGAAAAAATAGCTAATAGAGAACTACGGCTTTCAGCTAAGCACTATCACTTACTAATTCATTAATTACAGTTTCTTGTTAGTTATTAGTTGTTACTAGAGTGCTAATATTGCATTACTCAGGTGTTACTGTGTAGTTATTAATTAATGACAGAACAGTATTCTAAAGTGTTACTTATTATTACTATGTTTGCAATTTGTATGACACTCTCAGCAATAAACAGAATTGCAAAAAATTGTGGTGTTGTTGATTTCTACAGATTTCAAACAAACAGACTGCAATTCGGTTTGATGCCACTAGTGGTACAAAAAGCACACTTCATTTTTAAATTACACTACTTGATTTAGTTCCCTTCACCAGTTTCTTCTTAGTTAATATTAGTTACTAGAATAGTATATTACTCATTTGTACTTATTCATTAATGACAGAACAGTATTCTAAAGTGTTACCTCATTATATTCGGGTGATTTATCGACATCAAACACTTCTACTACATTCTAGCATTTCTAGGGGTACATTTTTATTAAAACAGAGTTCAAACAGATATTACTACATGTTTAAAACGAATCTAAAGATTGAAATAAATATAAACCATTTTGATACGTACTGTGTGACAAAGATTTATTTCAATTTTTAAAAATTCAGTTCTCTTGTGCACAAATGTCTTCATGGATATGTATCAGTTGTCTGAGGAATGATATAGTGGCATTCTGCTGAAAAGCCCCTCGAGCAGGTGGCCTGAAGTGGTACACCACAGTAATTCCACAGCCCCTGAAATTACGCAGGAGAGGTGAGTAATGGCAGCTTCTTGCAGAAGTCCAGATGGTAAGGCACCTCTTGGAGGGGAACGGTACTGTTCCACTACATCAATTTAGAGCTGGAGGAGGCCTCTGCCACGCTGCCCCAAGGGTCATGAAACACAAATATTTTCATCAAACCGCCTCACAGATTCTCAAGGGAGTTTTCCACTTCCTCTCAGTTCATCAGTGATGATACTAAGTCTGCAGGCCAGGCCAATTCTAATCACACGGGGGCACTCAGATCTGTGGTTCATGTCAGCATCTCCTGATTAGTGATTATCTGCTGGATGTTTTTTTTAATGCCTCATCAGCACTCTGACCACAAGTGTCTTAGCGTCTGTGTCCAAACAATGATCATGTGTATGGTCATTTGGTGGTGGTCTGTGGCTGACCTCTCATTTTATCCTACAGATGAACTGCAAGAGATACAGGTACAGAGAGATAGAATATCAGAACGAGTGTGGACAGACGCACTGGGCCTTAGATGTAAAAATAGAACAAGAAATGTAGACAAGCTGAGGGCATGCAAGGTTATGAAACGACTCCCCAAACACAAGTCCCCCGTAGTAAACATGTATCTCACTTCCTTCTGTCCATATGTGCCAGATCCGCAAGTATCCATCCATCTGGAAACCTTCAAACTTAAAAGCTTTTAAAACTTTGTCAAACCAGCATTCAGTGTTTGTCATGAGCAACTTTGCTTTTCTAGTTTAAAAAAATCATGAATTTCTGATTAATTTTAACTTGAATTTTGATTTCTACTTATTTACACTCAAATTTGACACACAATTCTGAATCCTGCTCATTTCAATTTCATGAATCGAATAGCAAATTAAAAGGCATTCACAATTAATTTCTGAATAGTACACATCCCTGCTTGCAGACCCTCTATTTATTCTCCTTAAAAATGATTTGTCATAAAATATTAATCATAGAATTTTTCTAATAGCATCGCTTGAACTAAACCAAAGTCTAGATTCTGAAGATATCTTTTGTTGATGTTATAATATGATTAATCCACTATGAGCCGGTAGTGTTTGTTTCCAACCTGCACGAGATTACAGTAGTGAGCATCACTGTATGATATTTATAGTCGAAACAGTGGTTTTTGCTCAATAAACTATGTTGTCTTTTTAGTGTACCATCTTTAAGACTCTTTCTACTCTTGGTCCAGGTTGCTTGGTCTGAACTCAAGTTTGATTCCACGCTTGCATTAGAAGAAATGTGAAGAATGTGAGCTCCTCTGCATGTAATTTATTTGGAGACAAACAGCAATAACAAACAAAATGGACTTTAATAAAACTGATGGAGGATGCAGAGATGCAAATGACATAGTTACATCAATAGTTGTTCACTTCTGTTAGGCCAGATTGCATTACCATTGCAGAGTTTATATGAACCGTACTCCAGACAGCCTTTTCAAATTCACTGGCACACACCCAAGTTTGAGAAATAATTTGCACATCAATCAAATTGTAACGGGGCTGACGAGACGTGAAACGTATGGATCCATCTGCAAGCTTTATTTAAAGAGACGTGGTAAACAGGCAAGGTAAACAATGGCAAACAGGTATAAGGCGGGCAAAACACAAGAATAGTCCTAAGGCTAGCATATGGTCCCGACGGCAGACAGAATCAGGGGCGAGACGAGAGGGGAAAAAAACATGAAAGACAAACCGCAAAAACAGGCAAGACAAGGAAAACACGGAGACTCGGAAAGGGGTACAGGCTAAACAATACTCAGCAGAGAAAGGTGGTTAGAGTGGGTGTTATATAGTGAGTGAGGTGATTAGAAACAGCTGTGTGCAATGAGTGAAATCAGGGCAGTGTGCAAATTGTGCAAAGAATAATGGGAAATGTAGTCCGGGGTGCTATCAACACATTTTGTGTAGTGCAAGAGTCAATGTAATGGAAAGTGTGACATCTGGTGGTGAATAATCGGAAGTCCATGAACCGAATTCGTGACAGAGCCCCCCCAAGGAGCGGCTTCCAGACACTCCAAACACTAAACAATCCAGGTGTGTCGGTGACGGAGGGCCAGGTCCAAGGATAGGATAGACCAGGGACTGAGGCAGAGCCGGCGGAGCTGCGGACCACCACAGCAGAGCAGACGGGACAGAAGATCCCCACGGCGGAGCAGAAGACCACCAAGCCAGACAGTAGACCACCACGGCGGATCAGAGGACCACCATGGCGGAGCAGAGGACCAACAGAACCATACAGTAGACCACCACGGCGGGGCAGAAAACCACCAGAACCAGACCTAACACCACGGCTGGGCAGAGTACCACCACGCAGAAGCCGAGACCACAACTGTGGAGCCGAGGCCACCAGAACCATACCGTAGACCACCACGGCGGGGCGAGGTGCGACCACGGCCAGAGCAGAGGACCACCCCGGCTGAGCCAGAGGACCACCAGAACCAGACAGTAGACCACCATGGCGGGGCAGAGGACCACCAGAGCCAGACAGTAGACCACCACTGCGGAGCAGAAGACCACCATAGCCAGACAGTAGACCACCACGGCGGGGTAGAGGACCACCACGGCGGAGCAGAGAGAACAGGAAACCCCCTGGTGAACCACACCGATCAGGAGACCATGGCGGAGAATGTAACAACGAGAGAGTAGAGACAGACAACAGAGACAGAACATTGTGGTTGATAGACAAGACTGAGCGTTCAGGTGCAGCCTCCCTGGCTGGGTCGGGACAAAACAAAAGTTCACAAACGGCCTCCATAAACGTGACAGGACAGGATGAGGATTACCCGACGGCCTCCATAGCCATGACAGAACAAGCAGGGAGTTCGCAAACGACCTCTATAGCCGTGACAGGACAGACAAATAGTTCACTGACGACCTCCTTGGCCGGAACAAGACAGACAGAGAGTTCATAGATGGCCTCCTTGGCCGGAACAGAACAAGCAGAGAGTTCATAGACGGCCTCCTTGGCCAGAACAGGCAGAGAGTTTATAGGCGGCCTCCTTGGCTGGAACAGAGCAGGCAGAGAGTTCATAGGTGGCCTCTTTGGCCGGAACAGGACAGGCAGAGAGTTAATATGCGGCCTCCTTGGCCGGAACAGGACGTGCAGAGAGTTCATAGACGGCCTCCTTTGCCAGAACAGGACAGGCAGAGAGTTCCTCGGCGGCCTCCTTGGCCGTAACAGAACAGACAGAGAGTTCATTGACAGCCACCTTGGCCGGAACAGGACAGGCAGAGAGTTCCTAGACGGCCTCCTTGGCTGAACAGGACAGGCCGAAGTTCACAGTTGGGTACTACTGACACCTCTGGAGGTTCTGCAGCGGATTCCGCCACCTCTGGAGGCACATAGAGCCCTCAGGATACCGGGACGTTCGGTAAAGGTTTCTTTCGACCCTGACAGACAGGTCAAATGCGCGTTTCTAGGCGCCACCCCCACGCAAGGAGCTGAAGCGAGCACCGCCGCTTCGGAATGTTCTGCAGCACGCGCCGCCACCTCTTGAGAAACTGCAGCGGGCACCATCGCTTTGGGGAACCCAGCAGCGAGCACCACCACCTCAGGAGAGACTGTAGCTTCATCCACCGACTCTGCAGACCTGATAGTGGGTGCTGCCGCCTTTGGGAGTTCTGTGGAGGTGTATGCAGCTCAAACGCAACAAAAGGCGATCCCCATTAGGGGAAACACTTCAGACAGGGGAATGAGTTCATGAACATAAGGGTTAGAGTGAGTGGGTTTGGGGGTACCAGCGGTGCGTGCAGACACCAGCGGTGCATCCCTCACACTGGATACCAGACTGGGATACCGAAGGACTGACCTTGAGAATCTGGGTGTGACAGACAGGACGTGACATGAGTCTGGATGATCGGCTGTGATGTGACGTGACTCTGGAAGGTCAGCTGTGATGTGACAAGACTCTGGAAGATCATCTGTGATGTGACAAGACTCTGGACGAACAGCTGAGACGTGGCGAGACTCTAGAAGATCAGCTGTGAGGTGGCGAGACTCTAGAAGATCAGCTGACGTAACGAGGCTCTGGCAGCTCAACTGAGACTTGACTCGACTCATGACGATCAACTATGACTTGACTCATGACGATCAACTGTAACCTGACTTGAGATCAGCCTGTTGACCTGATCATAAATCAACTGTGACTTGACTCATGAAGATCTGCTGTGACTTGACCTGACTCATGAAGATCAGCTGTGACCTGACCCATGAAGATCAGCTGTGACCTGACTCATGAAGATCAGCTGTGACCTGACTCATGAAGATCAGCTGTGACTTGGCTTGGTTCATGAAGATCAGCTGTGACCTGACTCCTGAAGATCAGTTGTGACTTGAATTGACTCAGGATAAAAACTGTGACCGGATTGGACTCATTAGGACACGTTTTGTTGTGTGACTAGACCTGACTCATGAATATCAGCTGTGACTTGACTTGACTCAGGATAATAAACTGTGACTCGATTTGACTCGGGAAGATCAACTGTGACTAGACTTGACTCGGGAAGATTAGCTGTGGCTTGACTGAACTCATGAAGAACGCTGTGACGAGACTTGACTCTGATACTGCTTGGAACTTGACTTGACTCATGATGATCAGTTGTGACTTGACTTAACTCATGAAGATCAACTGTGACTTGACTTGACTCTTGACGATCAGTTGTGACTTGACTAGATGCTGTTGTGTCTGCCATCTTGTGAGTGTGCTCTGCTGTCGCCGCCATCTTGTGAGCGTGCTCTAGTGTGGCCGCCATCTTGCGATCAGGCTCCGCTGCTGCCGCCATTTTGTGAGCGTGCTCTGGTACAGCCACCACTTCAGTCACAGACATTGTGTTGTGTTCTTCCTCTGTGACACCCACAGTAAACAAAGATCCGACAGTCAACAAAGCATAATCCATGAACTGAGCGAGTGATGAACGTGGACCCTCACGTCTAAGCTTAGCCCTAAGAGGTTGATTTATGCCATCGCAGAAAAACTCTATTAATAAACAGTCCGGTAACTCAGAATAGAGAGCGTTGGCTAAATACTCTCGGATATAGTTCTCCAGTGATCGTGGACCCTGTTTAAGGGCTAACAAAATCCTTGCGGTGTCCATACCTGGCCAATGCTCCTCAGAAAAGCCGCTGGATCCTTGTTTGGCTGAGTATTCTGTAACGGGGTTGACGACACGTGAGACGTTTGGATCCATCGGGGGGGGGGGGGGGGGGGGGGGGGTGCAGCTTTTTAATAGAAAAGCGTGGTAAACAGCAGGGTCAACAATGGCAACATTAATATGGCGGCAAAACACAAAATAGTCCTATGCTAGCGTAGGTCCACCGATCGGCATCAGAATCACAGGGGCGAGACGAGAGGGAAAAACAACGCAAGCCAAGGCAGACAAGGAAAACACGGAGACCTCAGAAGGGGTACAGGCTAAACAATACTCAGCAGAGAAAGGTGGTTAGAGTGGTGTTATATAGTGAATGGGTTATTAGAACAGCTGTGTCAATGTGCAATCAGGGCATTTGCAAATTGTGCCAAGAATGATGGTAAATGTTCCGGGTTCTATGCAACAGTTTGTGTAGTGCGAGAGTCAATGTAATGGAAAGTGTGACATCTGGTGGTGAATAAACGGAAGTCAATGAACCGAATTCGTGACACAAACAAACTGAACTCTGACGTCAAATAGACTCAGGTTTGCACTACAAACTCTGGCATAGCAGTTCTAGTGGAATTAAAGCTTTCAGAACAGATGTTACCATGGTATTTTTCCATTTCTTTCTAAAGAAAAGCAGCAAGCCAAGAATTGTTTGAATTGCTGAGACATCATGTGTTATTTGTCTGGTAATGATTTGACATACATTTTTAAACATATGTATGATAGACAGCACGTGGATGTCTGTGCAGCCTGAGGACGTGCTTATGTTCACAGAGTTACAGCCACAATTGAGCTATTGACCTGCAAAGGTTTACAATTCCATTATCTCATGGTCAACCATTAATCATTGGTTTACAGAGGGGTATAAGGTTACACGGGTTAAACTACCAGGCATACCTGAAAAACCAACAATCCGTGTTGCAACGTTTGTCTTTTAAAAACACTTAAATGTCACTGCTAAGAGAGAGCTTGATGGTAATCCATGCTAAGACACAACCTAGAATCCAGACAAGACTGTAAATGCAGAGTGGCTACACTATAAAAACATAATTTCTGGAGAAAATGATGTAGACTACATTCTAAATGTACTGTTGACATTTTAACTGGTGCTTTTCATTGTTTTGGTTGTAAGGCTTTGTGTAAAGCAAAAAGTATACATACAATGTTTTACATAATTGTGTACCTTCTGAATTGACTGATTGACATAAAAGTGATTGTATAGACTCTGATTTCTCTACACACTTGAATACATGCACTTCCACGTAGCCAGCTTATGTAGTGTCACTTCTTTTCCTTTTTTCAAGTGACTAGCGGTTTACCCTGTAAACACTTCAGTGTGCTTTCATTTTATATTTATATCAGACGTGTGGTTTGAGATCCATCCAGTTCAGAACAAGACTCCTCATCAGCAACTCTAAAGCATCTAGCTGAATCCAGAATTATTCAAGGTGAAGACAGGTAAGATGTTTAGCTTTAGCTGCAGGTAACTATGGATTAAATACAGACATACTCATATGTCATTTTCTCCTTCAGGGCTGAGGTGTGTGTACATGTTCTACCAGCAGCTAAGGTGAGCTTCCTGATTGACTAATACTTGCTGGAAGTCTTGAGGGTTTTGCTAATGTATATTTAGTGAAAGCGGTATTTCATATATACGCATCAAAACTTTTCTCATTATGACAGGATAACTTCTGCAGGTTAGCGGTTCTAAAGTAGGATCCTTCAATATGTCATGCAAGGAACCCCTAAAGGTAACCTTAATAAACAGTCAAATCAAGTCGCCTTAATTTTTTTATATAACTTTATACAATAATATTGTTTCAAAGCAGCTTCAGAGTACAAAAGTAACAGAATTAATGAGATAAACTTCAAATGTTGATTCAGTGTTGATTCAGTTCAGTTCAATAACTGATGTTGTTGTTGCAAATTTTGTCAATTATGAATGAATTTGATTCAGCTATAAAGCAGCTCCACAGTAGACAATAGGGTTATTATTTAGTGTGAGTAGTGTCAGTGCCATCAAATCAATACTTAATGTTAATATTAGCATATTTTAAACCTCAACTAGCAAGCCAAAGGCAACAGTGGCAAGGAACCCAAACTCCATCAGGTGAAAGAAATAGAGGGAAAAAATATTGAAAGTTTCCCTAAATCAGCATCCATAAATGAATCACAGGGTGTTATTGCCTAGATATGATTTTTATAGGAGAATCTTGCCTGTTTGACTTTAGCTTTTGTATGCAATCAACTCAAAGTGCTGTAAAAGTGGTTTGTCCTGTTTTCCTCGAGGAGCAAAGTCCCAGATTGTGAGTCAGACAGGAAATTGTTTATATGCACTGATATTCGCTCTGAGCTCCTCTAGCCGTCTCATGCCTGTCTGTTGATTTGTGAGAGCCAAGTCACAGTGCGATGACTGTGTGGTGTTAGGTTTCTTTCCAGTCCCTGTATTTGATGGGACTAAAAATGATTCCAGAAAAGGAACATCGCAAACCAGGCCCAACGAGTGATCATATTGTACAACATAGACCCTGAAGCAGCAAAGACATACTGAGGAAAGAACTTAATCGTAATGACATGTCATCAATAGGTGAAGTGTCACTGGGTCACGTCTGTGGAGTGGTCCAGACTCAGTGTCTTTGGCTCTCTCTAATGGTTTTTACCACCGAAGTGTTGCAAAAGGCTGCGGCCAGCGCTATGGCCTCTTATTGTTTAAGAGTTGAGAGAGAGAGTATGTCTACTCTTTGAGTTAAATTTTTGTGTGTGTGAATTATCTGTTGACAGATGCCTGGGTGTACATGTGGACAAAACGTCTTCTGAAACTCAGAATGTGTCCATCGCTCTTGACTGTGGTTGGTATGTGATTGTCAAGCAAGTATTTTCACCTTGTCAGTTACCTGACAAAATAATAATTAGTCATGTCTGAGTTCAACCAAAGCTGCCTTTAACTTTAGCTCTGCTCCAAAACCTAGTGACCTACCTCATTGCCTGCCTAATCAAAAATATACAAATATCACTCCCTACATGAAGCAAACGATTAACAGAGACAACATAAGGAGAACAAGATTGTCTTAAAAAGCATAAATAGTAAGTTTTAACTGACTAAAATGTTATGTTTTTCTTGATACTTGTCTTAATTGAATGAATTGTGAGTGTACAGTATTTATATATTTTCAGTATTTCTCTCCTCAAACAGCAAAAAAATATATAAATAATATAAAAATATAATATATAATATATAATATATATGTGTGAAAATTGCCAAGAATATGCTGTAAATAAGATTTTTTTAAAATGTATTACACGGTTACACAGAGATATTTTTCAGTGCAGTTGGTGTGGCAGTGACTTATTTCCTCATTTTTGTGCATATTTCATATCTTTTTTATATTTAGTTCAAAATCTATCAATGTGTTTTTCAGAAGACTGGAAATGTATTTTCTTGCCCCTTTGAAAATATATTTCCCTAAGTTTTGCTGTTTACAACATCTATCTGTCATATCTGAAATATATTTTAGCCAGAACAAATAGATTTTTTTTTAACAGAGCTTTCGCAGTGCACTCTGGGATTGCCTTCTACATGAAGAATAAGTCTGATGCTGCATTAAGGCCCGTTCAGATCAAGAAAAAAAATTATAAAGATAGCTATAAGGATAATTATATTAGCGTCCATGCCAACGCTCTATAACGTTCTGCTTATTATCAGTGTGTGTTGCAGTTCTGTCATCTGGCACTTTAAATGCGCGAGCTGTTTATCAGGATGGATTCTGGTTGGCTATCAATGTTTTTATTATTCATCAACAAGAAAATCGCTCTGAAAGTAATTCCAGTGCTGCTGTTCTGTTATTATTATAGTTGCAAAATAATGTATTAAAACGCAGCTTATGCTGAACAACTAGTGTTGGGGAAAGTTACTTTTAAAAGTAATGCATTACAATATTGCATTACTCCATAAAATAAGTAACTAATTACGTTACTTAGTTACTTTTTATGGAAAGTAATGCGTTACGTTACTTTTGCGCTACTTTTTAAATCTGGACAGGGCTTGCTTGTTTGTTTTTAAAATAAAAAAGTTATATTTTTGGCAAATCATAAAAGCCTTTTCACACCAAAAGGGAAATGAATAAGCCTCATGCTGAAGGAAATGTAAATTCACATCTGTACAGTAGAACACAGAAGAAGAAAGTTCAACACACTTCAGCAAAAAAATACAACAATTTCGTTCCTCGATATTTTTTGCTTATTAGTATGGTTGAACTGGATCATCGAAGGTCAGAAGCAAAGACATTGGTTAATAGAATGGGATTAAATACATAAAGGATATTTGTGTTGTTTAACATTTAATTATTGCAGGTTTGCGTCATATTCTGAGTTGCGTTATTTTTATTCATTTTGAGGAAACTGAATCTGTGTGGTTTTTTTTGTGTGTGAGTGAGATGAATAAATGCATATTCATATTTATTTTAGAACTACAATAACATCTGATTTCTCTCAACATGTGGACAGGAGAGCTGTCAATCAATCAATAAAAAAAAAAGTAACTTGCGTTACTTATTTAAAAAAGTAACTCAGATATTTTATTGCGAATTTAAAAGTAATGTGTTACTTCACTAGTTACTTGAAAAAGTAATCTGATTACGTAACTTGCGTTACTTGTAATATATTACCCCCAACACTGTTAACAACAAAAGTAGTTACTTGTTATTAAAGGGGTCATATGCTACTGCTAAAAAGAACATTATTTTGTGTATTTGGTGTAATGAAATGTGTTTATGCGGTTTAAGGTTAAAAAATTCATTATTTTCCACATATTGTACATTAGTGTTTCTCCTCTATGCCCCGCCTTTCTGAAATGCTTCGATTTTTACAAAGCTCATTGTTCTGAAAAGCTAGGTGTGCTCTGATTGGCCAGCTATCCATTGCATTGTGATTGGCCGAATTCCTCAAGCGCGTGATGGAAATGTTACATCCCTTACCATACTGTGATGCCTGCGGCAACCACATGTGACGACCTCGGGCTGGACTCCGCTTCGTCCACGGTGAAAGCCGATCCGGCGATCGACAGCGCAAAGTTTAATTATTTCCTCAGCAACCAGCACGGATCAGCTCCAGGCATGACGAAGCGATATCGTCCTCTTTTGTAAGTCCAAACAAAGTAGTTTCGCTTTCACAAACGAAGCACACAGCGCCTTCACGACATGGCGGCGACGGCAACAATACCCTTTAAAAAAAAACAGCCGAGGGAGAATAAAAGTCACGCCTTCTTTCTTTGCGTGAACATTTGGGCGGCGTTATGCAAATTTTCCCATATAGTGAGGTAGATATGTGGGGGCGTGTTAGAACGAGCCGTTTTAGGTAGGTGTGGCTGACTCTTAACTTTTATAAAGAATATTTCTTTGGATTTGAGACTTTAGTCTTTTCAACTTTACAGATTTTCTTTATGCACCAAGAGCTTGTAACACTTCAAAGAGAAAGGAAAAAATTAAATCGCATCATATGACCCCTTTAAACACAAATTTGGAATTTTTGTGTTTGTCTGCAAAGTAGACGTCCAGGCATCTTTCTTTAACCCACAGGAGTTAGGTAATGATTACATGTGAACATCCCATTTCCAGTTAGGAGAAACAGAAAGGCTATTCTCTCTCATCAGCCTTGCGCTCAAGGTCAGTTTCGTGTACGCTTCATACTGACGTCACCGTAGACTCTAACATAGAAAACTGTATGTTAATGTGTGTGTGCTTGACCTATTTACAGCCAGGGTAGCAGGGGATCAGAAAGGTTCCTTATTCACTGTATGATTCAACATCATAAACTTGGACAGGGGGCTGGAGTGCTTCATTAAAGATAAGTACATTTAAACTGATGAAAATAAGTATTAGGCCAACACCAATTGAATGAGAGCATGACTTTATATCAAGCTTTATGTAACAATAAGAATGTATAAAGTTAACAAGTTTTAAGTCACTTCACATCTGCACACTATGGAAGTCAATTTCTACCTAAGAAAATAAATATGAAATGATTAATTGGAAAATAAGAAATTGGGTGAAAAAGGAATATTTAAGTTAAATGAAAATAAGAAATCAAAATTTTTGTGTGCAAAGAAAAACAACAACAATATCTTCTTTTTAACAACTATTTTAATGATGTCCTTACTACCTTTCTGAGCCTTGAATGTGTCAGTTGCGTTGCGGTCTATGTAGGATCAGAAAGCTCTCGGATTTAATCAAAAATATCTTAATTTTGTTTTCCGAAGATGAACAAAGGTCTTACGGGTTTGGAACAACATGAGGGTGAGTAATTAATGACAGAAGTTTCATTTTTGGATTAATTATTTGAGAAAGTTGCATCTGTGCGACATAAAGTTGAAACTATGAGAAATAGTCTCAATTTTAAGAAATGAAGTAAAATATATGTGAAATATAAAGTCTGAAATGTGCGAGAATTGTCTCGAGAAACAAAGCCACATCTCTGAGTAATAGTCTCAATTTTGACAAAGTAAGTCTTAGAAATGTATGTAAAGTTGCAACTGTGAGAACTAGTCTCAATTTTGAGATATAAAGTCACAATTGTGAGATGTAATTGTGAGTGTCTATTGTGCGAAAGAAATGTTACACTTTATAAAAATGGTCTTATTTTCAAGAAACAAAGTTGTTTTTTGTGAGATATGGACCCACATTTGGAGATTTGTCACACTGTTACATACAAAGCTATCTAGAAATAAAGTCACAATTGTGAGTTGTTGTTTTTTTGAGGTGGAAACAGGCTTCCATAGCAAGCAAACATCACCACATGAATTCTGTTGAGTGAACAGGTTGTGCCATTGTTCTGTGCTGTAGTATTTGATTCAAGTCCCAGATGGGCCTCTCATTTCCTTTAGTTTAGACCCCTACTGAGTTCGTTGCTCTTTAAGTGCTCTTTGAATTCATTGTTTTGCACTGTGGGCACTGTGTGACACGGCAGATTCATCATGCTCGGCGGTTTATTTCTGTGTCCCTGATTCTATTATGCCAGTGAATCCATCCACTGTAGAGACTTCCCATCCCCTTGAGTCCTTATGGTGGATTTTGTCTCAATCCAAGCATCACTATATCTCCATTGGAATCTAGCCCATCTTGGAGGAAACTAAATCAAGCAGGGCGATAGCCTTATCAGGCCAGTAAACTCTAAGCCGCCACACCCCTCTGAATTTGTGTTTATGGATGTGATGTGCTCTTACTTTTCTTATGACTCACTGAACTATATTGTGTTGGCTTTCCCTCGGTTGCTCTCAGATAACGCTTAAGACAATACAGCTACCGCAGAGGCAGAACACATGGGGTTATGAGTATAGGACTGTTTGCTCAAGGAAGGAAGAGTTCACTTAGTGCTTTTTAGACTGCAGCACTTGAGGAAGAGGAGGAGGAGGGTTGGACTTCCTTGCCTTGTGCATGGAGGCACTGAAACTTGCACCAAGCACACATTTCTGACAACAAAACAGGAAGGGCACAGACCAGTTGGTTTGTTTGTCACAGGTGCTTAGCTGCTGAAGATAAGCCTGAGCCAAAGTGGAGCCGGTCCTCTATCCTTCAATGCAACAATCCTGTTCCTCAAAATTTCAAACTTAGTGCTCTTGTATTAAAAACAGCCACACCCAATAGAGACTATGATAAACTTTTTTTTTTAAACTATGATTGTACTTCATGTTTTACTAACTGACCATTGACTAATTATGTGTGTGCATGCATATATATATATATATAGAGAGATAGAGAGAGAGAGAGAGAGAGAGATACAGACGTAGATATATGAAGATAGATAGACTGATTGATGTCTTGATCCAATGTTTGTGTGCGTCATAGTAGTGGGGGTTATGATATATTACATATTTACATTCATTTTAAATAAATGTTTCAATAGTACAATTTAATAACATAATTAAACAATTATATTATATTATGTTATTAAATGAGAACATGGAGTATTTTAAATCCTGATAATTTTAGCTTTTGTAATGACTGTCAAAGAACATAATTCACTCTGACTCAAAGTTTGACAAAGTGTATGTATGCATATCTGAAAAATGGCCCTGTGTCTGAAACCTACTCCACATAAATCACAAAAGAGGGGTGTAGTGGAAAATATCCAAGAGGAATAGCCCTGCTCCCAAGAGTCCCTATCAGTGAACAGAGTGGTTTCCTGCTTTTGTGAGATGTGGTTCATTAATGGCTGACAACCTTTCTTTTGCACATGCACACTGACACGCAAAGGACCCCCACTACTCTCACACATGCACACAGTGGATCCAGATACGTTCAAATATAGATTCACATATAAGCTAATGCAATCATTTGACCGTTTATCAACCTTATCTTACATATGCTTGTGAGAGGTCATACATTACGAACACTAAGTTAAACAGGGTTGTCTAAGAAGTTCTTAGTATGTAAATATTTGCAAAGCGCCTTATCTTCAAGAGCAGACCCTTAACACTGATACACGTCTGCCTGTGTTTTCCTAATTGCATTTCTTACGATAAGTACTGAGAATTTCAACTGCAGAAGACTCTGTAGGCTGCTTTTATACGATACTGAACACATCTGTATAAACCAATAGTTAATTCCAGTAAAGATTCCATTGAATGCTCCACTGGACATTGTTGCATTTCTAAAAGGGAGGGTCTATAATCTACCTCCCAAAGATTGCGGTGCAAGGCCACCACACCCCCCTCATACTTCACTTTCTGCCATTCACACAAAGCAGGCCTCTATTGAACATTCTGTCAGGAGAGGAGACCAAACGCTAGGACATTGAAGTAGCTATTTTTCCCTGAAAGAAAAGCAGGAGGGCGGGAAAACGGACTAGAATAGAGTAGACAATCATTTACAGGACACTGCATGAATAAGCCCTCTCCTGAACATTAAGCAACTCTTATGTCCACTGTGGAATAAAAACCCCTCCAAACATCCAGATCTTGTTCAAAAATGCCTTTATTAGAAGTTCTATGAAAAAAAAAAAAATATATATATATATAAACAACATACAGTACAAGTTTACGCTGCACACTTTGTATACATACTCCAGCTGACGTTCGTTTATTACATTCAGTGTTTCTTTACTTCATCTAAAAAGTTAAAGTAATAGTTATTAACCAACTACAAAACTTAATATCCCCAGTCAGCATGTCTAGAGAAGCACCGTTGAAAGACAGAGAATCTTTCATTAGGAATGGTGCGTTCAAATATTCTAAAAGTAGAAAAATAAACAACGAAATAGCATCTCACTCACCATAACAAAGGCATCTTGATCTAGGAGCTACATTCAATTCGATTGGCTTTAGATATACACCAAAGCAACTGCTTTATTAGGTTAAACTATGTGGGATCTTCAACCCTAGCAGGCACATATTAGCTAGTTATTAACCTCTAGATCGGAGTCTACATTCTGCTGGCACTAGACTGCAATCGTCCCACACCGGGTTGCAATGGACACTTTATTTGGTTGTCATGTGGGTAAAAAAAAAAAAAAAACGTAGAAACAGTCATACTCGTAGGTGTGAAATCAGTTAGTTCTTTATGGCCATAAAGACCTCATAAGATAGGCTACATTCTACAAATGCCCATAGATCCTCTACTTCCCTCCCTCCTGCACAAGGAATCACATCGTGACCTCATCAGACGCTCCCATTTTTTAATACATATATACACACACACACCTACATACACACACACACACACTAAACAAAATTGAAATAAATAGCATACAATCTTAAATTATTTACCCATTTACAGTAAAATATACAAGTTAACAAAAATATATTATTGTGAGACAAACCAATGGTTTCCAGATTAATATTGGCGATCACAATTTAAACAGGAATATAAGTGTATTGCTTTAGATTTGATAAATACCACATGGACTCAATTTATCCTTGAAGGCAATACTTTCCCATGACAATAAATAAGTTAAATAGATTTCAAAGCATGATGCAAAATGCAATGACACCACACAGTTAAAAAAAAATAAAAATCTGCAGTGACATTCCATGACCAACTTATGAGTCCCAGTTCTTGTGCTCTTACACCACTTCCAAACTTATGGAATGTTTTCCCAAGAGTTACTTCAACAGTCTAGAAAAAGGCCTACATAGAAGCCATCATCTTGGTAAGGAAAAATGAGAAAGAAGAAATATAATATAATCAGATCTCAATCATGAGACAAACACTTAGAGATAACCAACGGCTGAGACTGATATTTGACCTGAAACTCATGTTGGCACTACTTGGATAAAAGGCTATAACAATAATAGCAAGTCAATCGTCTGAAATCGACAGCCTGCTGAAGATTGGCAAACGTCTATTTGCGTCTATACTGGGCGACTCCGAGCCACTGATTGTGCCAGAGGAACAGCAAGAGCCGCTCAGGTACCCTTCGGGATCGGAGAGGGAATCCGGCGGGCTTGGTGGAGAATCGAACACTGGAGACTCTGAGAGTGGATGCATGGAGGGAAAGTGGCTCATTTTGAAAGGTGGCGACGGGGGGCAAGCGTTGGTCTGGATGTTACTGTACAAGCCACCACTGGTATGATGGGTAAAAGCACTATGGGTCTGAGAGATGATGGGGGCAAGAAAAGCCTTAAGATCCTGATCGGGGAACGTGAACACATTCAGACAGGGTGAACTGGTAGTGAGTGTGCAGTTGGGCGGCGGGGGCGTGTGTGATGTTGGGTTGTCAATCAAAGTGGACTCGTTGCTGCAGGAGCTGGAGAAGCCGGAAAAGCTCAGGCTGTGGTGCAGCTTCGGTCTTTCCCTCGGTCTCAGGAACGGGTTTGATGACTCTTTCTCTTCCAGGACACCAATCTCCCTGCTGAGCCTCGGTTGAGCGTTACACGTAGCAGCTCTGCGCTCATCTGCATTGTGAATGAAGTGGCAGCGAGGGCCGTATGGGCAGAAACCAATAGTGTGGAACGTGCGACATGGCTCCGTCTTGTACTTCGGGTGGCGGGACAGGTTTCTCAGTTCGTGATAGCCATGAGCGAACTGACACTTTTCCCCATACTTGCACAAACCGTTTTCCTCAAAAGGTCGGCAGAGTTCGGTTTTGTAGCGGGTAGAGTTGATCTGAGAGCCGGGCTTTTGTTGAAGAATTTCCTGAAGTTGTTGACTGCGTTCCCCCGTGTCACTGAACGCACGGTCTCGGTACTTGTTTTCTTTATTCATGAAGGCAGGTGTTGAGCTCTCGAAACCGATCTGCAGCCTGTTGCTCATGTTGAAATCCATGTGGTTTGATGAGTTACTCCTGAAATAACCAAAAGATCTGTTGCTGTTTGTATTGGCAGCAAATGGGACCCCGAAATTCCTCTTTTCCAGCATATTGTGGAGATGGATTGCATTTGAATTTGGGACTTTTTCCTGAAAGAAAACAAACAGAATTTCTAAGCATGGATGTCAAATAAGTTTAAGAGGTATCACCATTAGTTTAACCAACAATTAGCAATAAAATACAGGAATGAAAACACTATTGTACATGACCATGAGGTGGCATAAGCTATAGGACAGTATAATAAAAAATATAAAAGATTTTGAAAAAAAAAAAGTTACATTTGGTAAATGGCAGAATGACTGTTAAATGACTTAATCAAATTATCATCGTTAATGATGGAATTAAATGAAATATGTATACTAATTTAAAACTAAATAAATAAATATGACAAGATAAACCCCATGCGTGATGCATTTCTGTGTTTGTAGTGTTTTATTTGCTCTGTGGGGTTAAAATTGTATATGCTGTCCTATTTGAAATAAGAGATTAAAAAATGAAAGAGTGTGGCATGTTGTTTTGAACATATAAATAAATCACAAATGCATTCACAAAACCTAAAATCAAGGTTTTCAACTGATGTTACAGCTTACATCACTACTGTGGTACGTTTGTCACAACAGACCTCCTTGTACTCGACAATTTGAGTCTAAGAAATGGATTTCAGAAACGACTTTAATTTGTAGCATACATATATGTGGTTATTATATCAAAGTTTGTGACACATAACGCAAAAACCCCGTCTGTAACAGAGTTACAGAAGTTAAAACAAAACGAGTTACAAGACTCCCGGTCTCCCAACAACGCGTTATTATGAAGACTAGTGAGTCAACGCAGAGCTCTCATGTTACAAGTTTGCCAGCGCGGATAAACTGAGGAAACAAACAAAGACCAACAAAATACTAAGATAAGCTTAGAAAAAAACCCCCAGAAGTGAATAAGTCAAATATAAACTCTTACCCTGTCGAAATCATATATGGAAGACAGCACTGAAGCAGACATTTTCTATAAGTGAATTCCAGTTTAGGGGGAAAAAGTTTTCGGACCGAGAAGGATCCTTGTGCACTCAGAGAAATCCACGGCTGAACGGAGTTGGAAAGGCGCTGGAGTTCTTTGGAGTTGAGCAGCACAGGTTTTGGGGAGTGTCGTACATGGGCAAAGTTTGCACATGTGTATAAATGCGCTGCAGCTGTTACGTTTCAACAGTGCGCTGCCTGAAGCCCCGCCCTTCCCGCACGTGGTTTTGGTAACTCCCCCAGACTTCAGTAGCCCTAGTGCACGCCGCCTGCCTCGAGACAATCAACACTACATAAATTCAACTCGGGTGCTTGAAATCCGATTCTCCTCTCCAACTCCTCTAGTTCCCTGCAGAAAGTATGCCACTACATTCTTGCCTTTTTAAGGCTGATTTTTAAACAGTATTTCTATCTGAGCTACGTCCTATGAATAGGCTAATGCACCACTGACTGCATATTGTTGTTTACGGATTTTGTTCATAGCCTAATACAGGCCTAGTGGTCCTCGAGAACCCCAGCCCTGCACATTTTGCATTTCAGGTCTTGCAGCCTCTACAGTGTCCCCTGTGTTGAAATGTGATTTTACATTATGATGGGTTTTTCAATTTTTGGAGTAGATTATTAACTCTCTTTATGTGGAATTTAACAGACAAATGTTAAGATGAGTACAGTTTTAGATTTTTTTTTCATTTTGTGATTCTGAAATAAGGCTCATTCTCTCAGAGGCTGTATTTATTTGATCAAAAATACAGTAAAAACAATAATATTCTGAAATAGTGTTACCATTTAAAATAGCTGTTTTCTATTTTAATTAGTGCTGTAAAACGATTAATCGCGATTAATTGCATCCAAAATAAAAGTTTTTGTAAACTGGTGTACTGTCAGTGTATATTTAGTATATGTAAATACACATGCATGTATATATTTAGGATAAATATGTTATGTTTATATATTAAAAATATGAATATACATTTATGCATGTAAATACATGTAAATATTGTAAAAAAAAATATATACTGTATGTGTGTGTATTTATATATACATGATACATATACACAGCACACATACATATATTATGTAAACAAAAACTTTTATTTTGGATGCGATTAATCATTTGACAGCACTAATTTTAATATTTTTTAAAATGTAATTTATTATTAATGGCAAAGCTAGATTTTCAATATTTTTACTCCAGTCTTCAGTGTCACATGATTATTTAGAAATCATTCTAATATGCTGATTTGCTGTTCAAGAAACATTTCTCATTATTATCATGTGTTTGTGCAAACTGTGATACATTTTTTTATCAAGTTCAAAGCAATCTGTATTAATCCGACACTAGTTTGACTAGTAAACCCATTCTGTTATGTTCATAATTGGTTCAAATTTAGTCTGGCCAACTGGTTAAATGCATGCATAAAAATTTCATTGAGTGAAAACATTATTCGTTTCCACACTGAACTCATTGACTTATGGAAAGAAGAGCTGCCTAGTACAAGCCGTGTTTGTGGGATCCTAGTTCAGTGGCTATTTAAGGTTCAGTCCATGTGAAATTCCCATCACTTTAAACTGGCAGTTTCTCTTAGCAGTCCTCACCACACTTGCATCCCAAATGTAGAAATGATTAGACCTGTGTATTATGTAATATGTTACATGAGTTACAGGGCCATCTCCTTTTGCGTGATTCAACTTGTGTATATAAACTAAAGATTAACTGCTCATAGTGGATAGGAAAGTGGAAGAACACTAATCATAGATGCAGTTCTTGGCTACAAACCTTCAATTTAGAGCTCTAAATTACACGCAAAGTGCAAGCCTTAGATCTGCCATGGTCCATGATGGACAACTGAATCAACCCACCGAAAAATAAAAAATAAAAAGAAGAAGAAAACTCTCAAACAAAACTCTGTCCACAGACACCACTCATCCATTACACTGACTCCCGTTTTCTCTGAGCTGCTCCGATCATTCCAAAACATTACATCATTGCACAGAGAGGGAACATCGCTACTATGGCCAGAGCGTCTGCACAGGACTGTACACTGGCTCCTTTGTGATGTCCACAATGTGTGGATCCAAGGCAACCACTAGGTAGAGAGGACATCCCATAAGGGAATGGTTCTTGTCTTCTTCTCGACAACACATGGTAATGTTGAACATTCTTTCTCTATCTGTATTGTTGCTGTGTCGAGTCACACTGACTGTTTGAAGATGCTGTTGCTAATGTCTGCTGGAGGTTCATGTTGTGTGTATCATATTCTTTGCTGAATATGGACCACTGATGTCTCACTGAAAGTATTGTCCGGTTTGGGCCTTTGTTTTCACCCCAGGATCTTCCCTATAGGCCATAAAGCATCCAGAAGCCATGTTTGAGGTCTGCTCTGCTTGTTTATGTACGGTTACACCCAGAGCTGAATTTAACCCCAGCTTCCATCTGCTGCAGCACCCAGGGCCTGACGGAGATGAGACCGGTTTGGGTCGGTCTGCACCGCTCGCTTGCTACTAAGCACAACTTGCTCCTACTCACACGGCCGCATATCGTCAGAGGCGTCTCACAGCAAGCAGTCCGGAAATAACTCGCTTGGCTTGTCAGACCCTTTTTTTGCCTACGTTGCCTGAAGGTTAATTTAAGGTAACCCATCTCAAGACTCACAGCCAGCATTCAACCCAATTCGTAACCAATTTTATAGTAACTATGAAAATATTTAAATCATAAATAAGGAAATATTTAACAAAGAATATTAAAAAGGAGGAAAACACCTTATAAAAAATATTTTTTGTCAGACTGTCATTTTCCTAAAGAGAATTTTTAATTGGCATTTTATCTAATTGTTTTTAGCTAGATTTCATGTAAATTTTATGGTAAATAAGAACAATTTTAAATAATAAACAAGGAAATATTTAATGAAGAATAATAAAAAGGAAGAAAACATTTTCTTTTTTATTTTGACTGTCATTTTCAGTTAGAAGGTTTTCTAGCATTTTATTGAATTTTGTTTAGATTTCTTGTCTAGTTTGTGGTAAATATGGAAATATTGAAATAATAAACAGCGAAATAATTTCCAAAGAATATTATAAGGAGGAAAACACATGACGATAAACATTTTGGTCATTTTGAATGTCATTTTCATTTGTAAGACCATTTTCTATTAGCATTTTATGATATTTTACTTTTAGCCAGATTTCATGTCAATTTTATAGTAAATATGAAAAGTTTTAAATAATAAAATGAGAAAATATTCAACAAAGAAAATGAAAGAGGGGGGGAAACACATCATTCATCAATATTTTCACATTTTCACTTGACAATTTTCTTTTAACTTTTTTTTATTTATTTTGTTTTAGCCAGACTTAATGTCATTTTTATGGTAAATATGAAAAAAAAATTAAATAAGGAAACATTTAATGAGTAATGTTAAAAAGGTGGAAAATATGTCATAATTTTCTTTCTCATTTTAACTTGTATTACAATTTTTTATTAGCATTTTATCAAATGTTGCCACTTTATTCTAATATAGGCCTACTCATGCAACCAACCTTGTTTTCAGATGGCATTTTGGGAGATGACACTCTAAACTGGTGCTTTTCCTCCCTCCTCGTCATGCCACAGAGTTGGTATTCTGGGCTTCAGTGTGCCCTATTGGCCAAGCCACAGCCCGAAAGCCTTTCATTACACTAGCCGAAGGAGGTGGCCTGGACATCCCCATCGAAGACACCATCACCACACCCCAAAGTGTGCCCAGCTCCGAGCTGTTCCCTGGATACATCAACAAGAGAGATGAGAAAACAGCCGCTCTGTTTGTACATCATTTAACCGGCAATCATCAAGGTAACCACTTCTAAATCTAAAAGCTTGAGGGCTGTCTTTGTTGTAGCATAATTTGATGATATTGTGGTGACATAAAATCACCATTTTGCTGTGATTATTTGTGAGGTTTAATTAGAAAACAATATTAATATGCAGGTATTTGATCACGTTTACTGTCATTCATAAAATCTGAATTGTTGTTTCAGCCTGACCTATTATAGATGGGCTTGTGATGGATTGTTCATTCATCCAGGGTGTTTTCCCGCCTGTGTTAGAAGTTGCTCTGGCATCTCTGCAATCCTACATAGAACAAGCGGTTTGGAAACTGGATGGATGGATGTCATGGCTGGAACTACACCGCCACCTGCTGATCCAATAGAACTTGCTCGGCAGTTCCTTCCTTCCACATTCTATAAAGTAGGTACTTATATAACGTATACATACATAATATAACATTGAAGTCACAGTTTACATACCTACACCGTTGCAGAATCTGCAAAAAAAATTATAATTATTTTACCAAAATCAGAGGGATCATACAAAATGCATGTTATTGTTTATTTAGTACTGACCTGAATGAGATATTTTACATAAAAGATGTTTACATTTAGTCCACAAGAGAAAATAATAGTTGCATTTATAAAAAATTACCTATGTTCAAAAGTTTACATAGACTTGATTCTTAATGCTGTGTTGTTACCTGGATGATCCACAGCTGTGTTTTTTTTTTTATTTAATGATAGATGTTCATGAGTCCCTTGTTTACCATGTACAGTTAAACTACCTGCTGTTCTTCAGAAAAACCCCCAGCTCCAACAAATCCTTTGGTTTTCCAGTATTTTTGTGTATTTGAACCCTTTCCAAAAATAACTATGATTTTGAGATCCATCTTTTCACACTGAGGGATCAACTGAGGTGCTCATATATGAAATTATTAACCGAAGGTCATCAACCGCTCACGGATGCTCAGAAGGAAAACAATGCCTTAAGATCCCGGATTCAGCGTGACATTTTTCTTATTTGCCAAATATCATATTTTTTTCATTTAAGTAACTGCCCTTAAAAGGCTACAGAATATAGTTTTACATTTTTCCTAAAGAGAAAATAGATAATTTACCCTGACTTCAATTCGTCTCTTATGCAATCATTGTTTTCCAAATTTCCAAAATCTGTTTTCAGTAAAGAACAAACCTCTTGGATGACCTGAGGGTGAAATTAAACCAATTCTCATTTTTGGGTGAACTATTCATTTAACATGTTTATGATTTTTTTTGATTTGTTTTTTAAACATTGATTGAGTTGCCCATGCTTTCTATTGTAAGGTGCTACACGTAACCCAGTTGTATTTGTTTTTTAATAAGGAATAAAAGGACATGATTTTTATGGTTTATCACCATTATGCCACAAACTTGTATGTAACCCAAATGTTCCATTAATTAACTAAGATGTTTCAAAATGATATCTCTAAAACATAATTTCATCTGATACACAAAATAAATTTTCATTCTTATTATGCCATTTTGCCATGCTCTAAATATAACATTCCTCAGCTAAGCAGTTGCCAAGCCGCTTATGGGGAACACTACAAAACCATATACAATGTGTTATTTAAGTTAAATATCATGGAAAGAATAATCTTTCCCAGATAAAGATCCAGTACATCTCAAATATAGATTAGGGAGTGTTTTTTTATGATGAAACTAGAGCTATATCCAGTGCTCTGGATTCATCCCATCTTAACAGCTTTCGGAACCCCACTACATGTAGCATCCAGATCCCTTCATTTTTCCCTAAGCGTAAGTCTCAATCAAACTTGCTCTGTGCCTTATTTTTTTAGTCTCGGCAGATTAATCTGGTTGCTGAACTGAGCATCAGCAGCTGCTCCTTATCCTTATCATCGCTGTAACGACCGGCCAACCGTCGCCTCCCACAGAATCCTGCAGGGACCTGAATTATTACTCTGTATAATTCCACACAATCCCAAGAAAAAAAATCTCGCCCTGCTGCCAGGCCACTTGACTCGTGTGTTCCAGCGGGGTCTGGATGGCACCAGCAATCTCTGTAATCAGTCACTAAGCCCCTGCGCTGCTCAGTTCAACTGCTTCCTCAGAGCATTTAAAAAAAGAGCAGAGCTGGGGTGCATTGTGTGTCAAACATGTATGTTTATCCTGTCCACTAATTAAAATGGGGATGCTTAACATGGCTTCCATATGTAGATACATGAATACACATGCAAACAAACACACATACACATTGTGAATTAAGACACCATGTTGAAAACCATTTGAAAAATTAAACTCATCCATTTAGATATATCAAACAGTTAAAATAAAAATCTTCTCATTTGTTATAAAGACAATAATTACTGTTAGATCTTTGAATAAACTGAAAATGTAATATGGTATTACTTGATAAAATAGAAAAAATAAAAAAGATATTTCTATAATTTAAAATGAATAATTATGTATTATATACCGGTCTAATTATTATAGAATATTTTATTTTTTTGTAAATGTTTCGCTTGTGCTTTCGTTCTAAAAAAAAAAAAAAAAGCCACTGTCACTAAATTTTTGGTTGCAAGAAAGTGCTGCCCAAATGCATTTTGGGGCTACTGCATATAATCCCATATTTAAATCATATTTGCACACTTATATAAACATACACAATCCTTCTTAGGTGCCATATATGAAATGAAGACAAAATGACTTTCTGGATGCTTTTCAAACCAAGATGATTCTGTTTCTATATCAAACAATTAATGCCAAAGAAAGATTGAAAAAATATTAGATTTGAAAAATATTATCTGCACATTATTATATTATCTGCATTTATACTGATTAAAAAATGTATGTGAAGTGTGAATAAGTGAATGTGTGAATGTGAAGTGGAAGTAGAGATAAATGAGAAATACAATAGTTATTTCTCGTTAGAAAAAATGTTACTTATAAATGTGTGATTTTCATTGACATAACCAACTGCTCTGAATCTATGCTGCCTTCAAAACTGACCAGATGAAGGCATCTTTGACGCCAAGATATTATTAAAATATTGGATTTGTATGGGCCATGATTTGGTGGTTGATACAATATTTCTTATACTTTTTGGCCTTGATTTTTGTTAGATTTGGACTTCAGGTTTCTTCAATAGTCATTTTGCTAGTACTTAAGCATCAACTATATGAAACGATTTATTTGAAAACATAAAAAATACCGGAATTTCCTCCCTCCTTTAAAAAATTAAACAATAAAAAAATAATGATAGAAAATGTACAGGCAGCTCCTTACAAGGACTTTATCTTTCCATTTTATGGACATTGATGTTGACACAAGTAAGTGCAGTGTAACAAAAATCCAAAGTACTGTAAAACACATGTAAAAAATAAATACGGAAAATTCCTTTAAATCGTACAGTATACATTGTGCTCTACTTTTACAGACTTTTTTTTAGAGTGTAGTTCCCATCAGTGTATATGTGCATTAGACAAGTATATAACTTTATATATGCAAGGACAAACAGGCTATATATCTGACCTAAATGTATGTCTCCTGATCAGGAGGAAGTGAAAATGAGAGTGTGGCTTTGTGTCTCATCTCCACAGCGACATAATCAGAGCTCCAGATTTATGAGCAACCAGATCCCTCCTGAGGCTTAGCGCTGTAAACAACTTGGATCAGGCCACAGATTTAAGAACATGTACCACTTGCACTTGGTACTTTTGGTCAAAGAAGATTAGACATGACAATTTTTAATTTGTTTCTGAATCCGTTTTATAAGACGATAATGCCTCCAGTGTCTTTTTATAGCATAGGGTCTGATATTCTTATAAGAAGAAGCCAAATCAGGGTTTGAGCAATCAGAGATGAGAACCACAAGAGATAAGGATCATGGGAATCACTGGCACTTTACAAATTAAACTGGTGCAAATTAAGAATCCTGCAAAGGTGCTGTTGTTGCTCTAATGAAACTTTAAATCTGTACCACATATACAGTGGGGCAAATAAGTATTTGATAAACTGCCGATTTTCAAGTTTTCCCCACTTACCAAAGATGGGAGATCTGAATTTTCATCGTAGGTACCCTCCCGTGAGAGACAGAATATCAAAAAAAAAATCCAGAAAAAACATTGTATGATTTTTTAATAATTAATTTCCATTTTATTGCATGAAATAAGTATTTGATACAATAGAAAAATAGAACTTAATATTTGGTACAGAAACCTTTGTTTACAATTACAGAGGTCAGACGCTTCTTGACCAGGTTTGCACACACTGCAGCATGGATTTTGGCCCACTCCTCCATACAGGTGTTTCTCCCATCTTTCCAGGTTTTGGGCTGTCCCGATGGGCAACATGGAGTTTCATCGCCCTCCATATATGTTTCTATTGGGTTCAGTTCTGGAGACTGGCTAGGCCACTCCAGGATCTTGAAATGCTTCTTACGGAGCCGCTTCTTAGTTGCCCTGGCTGTGTGTTTGGGGTCATTGTCATGCTGGAAGACCCAGCCACGACCCATCTTCAATGCTCTTACTGAGGGAAGGAGGTTGTTGCCCAAAATCTCGCAATACATGGCCCCATCCATCCTCCCCTCAATACGGTGCAATCATCCTGTCCCCTTTGCAGAAAAGCACCACCAAAGCATGATGTTTCCACCCCCATACTTCACGGTTGGGATGGTGTTGAGTTTTATAAGCCAAAAACTTCTATTTTGGTCTCCTCTGACCACATGACCTTCTTCCATGCCTCCTCTGGATCATCCAGATGGTCTTTGGCAAACTTCAGACGGGCCTGGACATGTGCTGGCTTGAGCAGGGGGACCTTGCCCACGCTGCAGGATTTTAATCCATGACGGTGTAGTGTGTTACTAATGGTAACCGTTGAGACTGTGGTCCCAGCTCTCTTCAGGTCATTGACCAAGTCCTCCCGTGTAGTTCTAGGCTGATCCATCACCTTTCTCAGGATCATTGATACTCAACGAGGCGAGATCTTGCATGGAGCCCCAATCCGAGGGAGATTGACAGTAATCTTGAATTTCTTCCATTTTCTAATAATTGCGCCAACAATTGTTGTCTTCTCACCAAGCTGTTTGCCTATTTTCCTGTATCCCATCCCAGCCTTGTGCAGGTCTACGATTTTGTCCCTGGTGTCCTTAGACAGTTCTTTGGTCTTGCCCATAGTGGAGAGTTTGGAGTCTGATTGATTGAGTGTGTGGACCGGTGTCTTTTATACAGGTAACAAGTTCAAACAGGTGCAATTAATACAGGTAATGATTGGAGGATAGGAGGGCTTCTTAAAGACAAACTAACAGTTCTGTGAGAGCTAGAATTCTTGCTGGTTGGTAGGTGACCAAATACTTATTTTACCGAGGATTTTACCAATTAATTCTTTAAAAATCCTAAAATTTGATTTTCTGGATTTTTTTTTTGATTCGGTCTCTCACAGTTGAGATGTACCTACGATGAAAATTACAGATCTCTCCATTCTTTGTAAGTGGGAAAACTTGAAAAATCAGCAGTGTATCAAATACTTATTTGCCCCACTGTAAATAAAAACATCACACTGGTTTGAGGCACAACCACAAAGTGTGTGTGTGTGTGTGTATACAATAACTATTATACATCCAATAACTATTAATAAAAATGATATTATTACATATCTATATCACTATAATTATATACTTTAATTTATATATATATTACAAAAAATAATCTTTTATATATTAAAATATATTAACTGTACTTTATCACTATTTTTATAGACATATATATATATATATATATATCATATATATATATATACCATATTTTATATATATAATTTTTTAAATATACAGTTTTATTCATATATACAATAGTAATATCTACATAATTAATAGCAAAATTATAAACGAATAATAAAACGATGTTTACATGTTTGTTTTTTTTGGGCCATGGGTATACTATAGACATATCTATAATGCATATTCAAGCACTTATAAACACACACTTTATATATATATTTTTAAAAATTCTAGCGTGAAAGAACATAATTCCACCATGAACGCAAGGACAGAGAGCATGATCTGCAGAAGTGAGGCTTCTTTAGTCTGTGCAAGCCTGTCCTGAGACGCCCATGATAGCTTATCTTGTAAACTTGAATCTCTGATCCATGCAGACAAAATTATTCAGGCCTGGCATGTATTTAAACATGGCAAATCTCACAGGGACCTTTCCCAGCTTTGCCCTCTGTCTCATAAACATTTTCTTATCCTGCATGAGCAGCAGCTGACATCCGATGAGTTTTTCATTAATAAGACTGGACTTAATCGCGCTATAAACAGGAATAACACAAAACGACAATGACAATAATAATCATATTTCTGCAAGGATAAGGTAAGGAGAATAATCTTGGCGTGACACAACTGTAATCCCAGTTCTTGCACATTGTCTGTAAGGATCTAAAGCCCACACATGCACACAAAACCATCTAAATGCTGTGCAACAATTAAACTCTGCTAATGAGAAAAAAAGTGTATGTCAGCACCATTCAAATATGGGTTTCAAAATAAATAGTGTTTTGAATGCTTAATTAGTCCCCTGCCCGGATGAAAGGAATGATCTCTCTTTAACTGACCCATCTGACTACATGTTATGAGGCCTGCAAGAAACATAATTCCTATCAAATAAAAGGCCCCAATCTGACAAAACATCTCACTGTGAAGCCTAATATCTGGAGTACCTCTGAATAGCTGTTGTCTGGCATGTTTTTAACCACTGCCTGCAACCAAATACAGCTGAGGAGACGTTTAACCTTGAAATTGTGCCGCTGACAAAGACGTGACTACAGCTCCAGTGTAGATTTCCATTTTGGGTTAAATTAGAATGATATGTATATACCAAAAAGGGTTTTCAAGCATCAAAACTATTGAAGTTTAATAGTTTTTGTTTGTTTGTTTTCTGTACATTAGAATGTGTAAATTTACATAAAGAATGATGACAGAACATTATTTCAGTTATATTTTGACGTTATTTTCACAAAAAAATATTTGAAACATTAAAGTATAGACACTCCTATCTGCCGGTAAAATCACTGTGTGTGTTGGTTGTGTGTGTGGTGTGTGTGTGATACTATATATATTATAATAATAGATATCTTATACACGAAACCTTTGCAGGTAGGTCTCTTGAAGCATCTTGGAGACATTGACACAGTTCTTCTGGATTTAATCTGTCTCAGTTTGTTATGTTTCTTCATGTCACTCCAGACAGACAGACTGATGATGATGATCAGATCACATCTCTGTGTGGAGCACCTGGCTGTTGTCAGACCATCCAGCTTGTGTGCAAACAAAACTCTCACTGATTATTATCAATTAAGGGGTGGGCAAATTGAATTTTTGGAATTAACTGATATTCTCTACTGACACCCTACAGCAAAGATGCGGAATAAAACTCTTTTCGCTGTGAAAATACTGTGTTCTAGAGAATTTTGTCCCACCACTGTAATTTATAATGACTATATATCATGCATTTTTCATTCATCAGAGAGGTTATGATTAATGCATTGTATTAGAAGCAGATTTAAAGGGGTCATATGGTGCTTTTTTAAAGATAATTATTTTGTTTATTTGGTGTAACAGAATGTGTTGACGTGCTTTAATGTTCAAAAACACATTATTTTTCAAATACTGTACATTATTGTAGTTCCTCTATACCCCGCCTCTCTCAAACGCTTAGTTTCTACAAAGTCCCTCCTTCCGCCACGCGCAGTCTGCTCTGATTGGCCAACTAACCCAGTGCATTGTGATTGGCCGAAGCACCGGTCAAGGCCCTCTGCGAAATGTAACCCCGCTTACCACTAAGCGCGAGCTTCAATCTTTCAAATAAAATGTTTTAAAGAGCAGAGCCCGAAATCGGGAACAGGTTTGCGTTACAGACAGCAGTGATGAAGCTATATGTGTTTTGTGATTGGACGTTGACTGCCCCCCCTCTCTCTCTCATGAATCTCATGTATCATCTCTCTTTCTCTCTGTAGTCTCCATCTCTCTCTCTCTCGGTCCATGCGCGCTCATTCAGATACTCAGTCGCCTCTCTTCTCGTGCTCCTCTCTCTCGTCTGCATCATCGGCGGCTGCCTCTCACCTCTCCTGACTCGCTCGCCCCTATCTGCCCACTGTGCAGGGGGCGCACAACTACACACCGGCACACGATGCTCAAAACTCCATTTGAACAGTCTATATCAAATACTTAAACTAATAACAAAACAAAGTAGCTGATTTAGAAGCGCCAGATTGTCAAGTCAGAATTACCTCCTCTCCTAGGTTTCATGAAATGGTCGTCCATAAAATGCGTTGCTGTTCTGTTGTAAGTAATCTTAAAGATTCCTAAATGCATCTATTTTTGGAAGGCCAAATAAAGTGCTTTTGGTTTTGCACTGAAACACACAGCGTCTCCCCGACATGGTTGATTCAACACTAACTGCGGTTACTGAAGTCACGCCTTCTTTCTTTGCGTGCACATTTGGGCGCATAATGCAAATATTTCCACATAGTGAGGTAGACAAGTGGGGGCGTGTTATGAACAAGCCGTTTTAGGGGGGGCGTGTCAGAGTCTTAACTCTTTAGATAAATTATATCTCTTTGGTTTTGAGACTTTAGTCTTTGCAACTTTACAGACATTTTTTATGCACCAAGAGCTTGTAACACTCCAAAGAGAAAGGAAAACTTGAAATTGCATCATATGACCCCTTTAAGTTTCTGAACATATGGATCATTTCTCATATCAACTCTGGAAGTGTATTTGTGTTTACGTAGTTCCCATCAACTCAAGCGAATCTTTGAATGATGATGGGATTATGATGGAGATCATTTGCGTGCTGCTGTAACAGGCACTGTTTTACAGTGAGGAGCGGCACACTCTCGTGCTGTTTCATTCCCATTTATTATGCAAATGAAACCCGGCTTCTTTCTCCTGTCAGAACAATGAAAGCGGGCACAGAGGGGGGCATCATCTGGGTCACGCTGGGTTTTAAAGCTCTCGCTTTTGTTTGCTGTTTGGCACGGTCCTGCTCTATCAGAGGGTCATTAAACAGTAAAGTAGGACTCCACCGCCGAGGAAGATGAACGGACCTCTGGAGCTCTGCCCAGGTGGTTTGAGTGGATGGTTAGAGATCACTCAATTACCGCATGCAGAATTTCATTTAAATCGGTGCTGACGTTGTCAAAGAGCGGCATCCAGCGCTCTGTACGCGACCCTCTGAGCTGAGTGGGTGACGGTGCGTGTTCCTGACGTCTGGAGGTGGCAGAACAGGCGCAGATGCTATTAACCCACAGCTGTGGGTTCGCATGCCGCTTCAGCCCGGACTCCTCCTCAGAAATGCCCATCGCGGAGTCTGCACACAAACACGCCCAGTGAGGCACATTAAACAAGGGTGACAGGTCTGCTGGTTGGCAGCCGGCCTAATGGCTACGCCGCCTGAGAACTCAACGCTTCGGCTCTGTGAGTGTGTGAAATGCTCAAAACATTTTCCCATTACTGTCTGAGTCGCAGTCACACAGAAGTGTTAAGACCGCCAAGCAGAAGGAAAACGACAGGCAGGAACAGGAGAGACCAGCAGAATATATGATCTTTTATGCTAAATAAGGATTTTTACAGTTAATTGTCATTTATTTCCCTAAAACAGTTATTTAATATGATTTTTAGCAAATTATTTGAAAATAAGCAAAGAGACACACTCGTTTAAAGTATTTGAAGGGTGTAGCCCACCCAAAAAAGAAAATTCTGTCTTCATGTTGTTCCAAACCTGTATGACCTTCTATCCTCTGTGGAACACAACATTTTGAAGAATGAACCAGTTTCAGTTTACATTCAGTTCCATTATATTTTTGACCATGCAATTAAAGTGAATGGGTACCGAAATTGATACCAACATTATTCAAAATATCTTGTTGTTTAGAAGATAGAAGGTCATACAGGTTTGGAATGACACGAGGATGAAATGATGACAGATTTGTCATTTTTGGGTGTGTTATCGAGGATGTTAAATATGATTAAAACATTGCTAAAATACTAGATGTGCTCATGTGAGGGGAAACCCTCAGATGAGTCTCTCTGCCTTCACAATAATGGTTGCTATTCAGAAATATTCCTGCAGGGGGCAGAAGTGAACAAAAAACTGTCTGTGGAAAACATGAAAACAAATAGGCCTTCACATCCCATTACACTAAATAAGTGGTTGACTTGGAGAAAGCATCACAAGGGCTGGCTTTTCAGCAAATGATCAGTGAAGGGAGGTGCCTGACCTTCAGAAAATGCTGTTTGTCAGCCTGAGGTGCAGAACCAAATTCGGGACCTTTCTAAAAACATTTAAAATCCTGATATGTGATTTATTAAAATAAATAAAATGCGTACAAATAATAAAAATACAAAAAATGAAACTGTGCCTGAATGGATAAAAAGTGTAGACTGAATTTAGCTACTGTGCAGTGGAGGATAGCTTGTTTTGGACCAAATGTTGGCTTGCAAGTATATGAAATTAACGGTTTTCATATACTCTTCATAAAATTTGTGTAAAAACTGATTTACACAATATTTAATAATGTTTATTGGGGAAAAACAAAAGCAAAACATGGACTACAGCTAAAAATGAATTAAAAAAGGAATTAATAATTAACATTTTTACTCTAACTAGAAGTTTAGCTAATTATACATAATGCCACTGATGTATGATTTTAACTGTAGATTAAGCTAAATTGTGCAAAGTGTCTATTATGTACCAAAACCTCGCTGTACTTTTCTTGGAGGCATAATTCCAGAATGTGGGCTATAGGATTTTCAGGGTGGGCTGGAAAATGAAGGCAGCAGGTGGGTGGTGGTTGCCAGGGTGGGCCAAGATCATAATTAGGTTTGGTAGGCCCACCCAGACCCCCCTATGGAGCCAGGCTTGCTTTGCTGGTGACACTTGTGCGTGCTTTTGAGTATATATTAAGACAGATGCTACATATGCATGAATACGTCACGGGTTCACTCAAGTCAAATTATTACTTCAAAATGTATTAAAACATTAACATTAACTCTATAAAACCTACTGTATCATTTAATATGCAAATTTCTATGGCCTCTAAATTATCAACATGATCAAAATCTATGTTCTTGATTATACTTCTACATTGTACTGAGTGCTATTTGATTATCAATCATTTTATATATATATATACTACTAGAGATATTATTACTATATATATATCTATATATATATATAATCTATATATTAATTTTTTTTTTTGGGGATCGTTAAAATTGGAGTATCACATTAAAAGCTAGCAGACTTTGAACCATAAAGAATGTCATCTTTACCAGTATACATATTATTGGAGATATAGAGTGACAACTGATATTTAAATGCAATTTATGTAAGTAGTCTGCTATACTGTTATAAAGTTCTCATTAATTTATATGGTCAAAATTATGAGATATCAGCAACTGCACCAAATTGAATATTTCTGCTCAGTTTGGGTCTCTGAATAAAATGAAGGTGTTTTTTCCTCCTTGAGCATGAGCTCCATATCCATATGAGACATAAAAGCTTGATGTATCGAATATGATACTTACTATTACGAATATGAAACGATTTAAAATATCTGTCAAAAGGTATTTTACTGAGTTAAATTAAAATTATAATGTTTATTTCTTTAAAATTCATAATAAATAGAAATAGGACAAAATGGCTGTAAAGAGCATTATATTCTTAATTATGACTTCAGTTAATTATTTTTGATTACTTTACAAGAACTATTTTATACCAGTTTAAATGACAACAGACAAACTAACTGTTAATTGTTCCATCAGTATTCAAGGCTAAAATATGTTCATCATACACGCCTCAAGGAAACTGGAGATGCCAAAGGGTAAGGAGTGAGATCAACCATATGCTCATCACATCACTGGTTCACTGATTCACACCATTAAGTGCGCCTGGGCCCCAAAAGCGCACCCAAGAACAAGGCCTTCACACCGAGGGCCTCGCCTGAAGACAATCCACAGGGTGGTGAATAAGAGCCCTGAGCTTCTGTCACACAGAGCCTAATGCATATGCAGCAGGGTCTATAGGCTGTGGCTTTGGTCTGTATCTTGTTCACAATGCGAAACATTTTAATGTGCTTCCATGAACCCTGGCTCAAACCTTGTTTTAGTACTTCAGGGCGAGAGAAGCCTGCTAAACACTGACCTCCACTGCTTTAACATCTTGCAGTCTGAATATTCAACCTGCACTGAATAAAAGATGAATTTGCTTTTATACTCTGTGGTGCTGCTAAAACGTTTGAGGGGGGAAAGGGGATCCAGAAAACATGTGAATTAAGAACATGGAGTAATACAGAACATGCCCCTTCCATATCTCAACAGACTGCCATCCGTTCATCCTTATATGTTAAAGGATAGTAGACTGACCTAGACCTTTAAACCCCTGAAAGTTGTAGTTTGCCACTTCACAAACAAGCAATTTCCTTCTCGGTTTGGCACAGTGGAGAGAAGATGTGGCACAAGGGTGAATGAGAAAGAGGCTTTCACAAGGACAAGGCATGCAAGAGCTTGAAGAAAACAGCCTGTCGTGGCAGAAAACATTCAGATGTGGCCAGAAACAAAGGCAGGCTGGGGAGTGTTGACTATCCATGTGCATGCTCTGTGTCACAAGTGATGAAATAAACTAGCCTGCCTGACTAAAGCCTCCAGCCTGCTTTGTTCACTCATTTGACGGCTCATCAAAATGCCGTTACCTCTTGAGGTCTCCAAGCTCGGGCTGCCAACAGCACCTGTGGCAAGAGAAATTATAAAAACAAATGACACGCTCGCTCAATATTTAACGCTGTGTGGACAGCGTGCTTAATGTGAAGTGAATCCCCTCAAAGCGTTCAAAATTCACAAAGAATAAAATCAGACTGTGAAGGAAAAGTGAGGGTCAAATGGAGTGTGTGAAGTATTGTGTGATACACTGAACAAAATGGTGTAGAAACAGTTTTCACTCAGATATTGCTAGTAAATTTCCACAAACAATTACAAAGAAAAGGCAAGTAACACAATGAATTAAAGGAATAGCTCGCCCCAAAAAGAAGAAAAAAAAAAAAAAAAAAAAAAATACAATTTGACTATCATTTACTTACCATCAGGCCATCCAAGATAGGAATTTATCATAACATCACTTGCTCACCAATGGATCCTCTGCAGTGAATGGGTGCCGTCAGAGTCCAAACAGCTGATCATAATCATCACACTACTCCACAAGTAATCCACACGACTCCAGTCCATCAATTACTGTCTTGTGAAGCAAAACTGTGGCTTTTTATAACAATCAAAATCTCATCACTGATAGACGTTTTAAACCTCCATTGCTTTCACTCTAAATAACAGTCCTCTATCCATAATATTGCTTTCTCCATTGAAAAACCTGCCTTAATGATGGATTTGTTTCTTATGAGCACTTTTCACTTCACAGAATGTTAATATCTGTTTGGACTCTTATTCTGACGGCACCCATTCACTCCAGAGGATCCACTGGTGAGCAAGTGATGTAATTGTTAAATTTAATAATTTGACGAGATCTGTTCCAATTAAGAAACAAACTCATGTCTTTGATGGCCTGAGGGTGAGTACATCTTCAGAAATGTAAATTTTTGGATGAACTATTCTTTTAAAAGTGAAAGTTTGAATGGAAAAACTGAAATAGTATTTTCTTGTAAAACATGCTCCAATAAGCTTTGTTTATTACAGTTAGAACTGCTACTTATTTCATAGAGTAAGGGGGAAGTGACAAAAGTCAGAAAAGGATTTGACTGCCTATATACAGCCAGTCACACATGTTTCACGCACGCTGCAAAAGCTCGCACCCAAGTTTCGACTCGGAAGACTCCGAAGAGGGTACGCACGCACGCGCGCGCACACACACACACACACACATGAATTACAGGGACATTGTCCTCATAAATCACCTTCTCGTTGTAATACCTATGTCATACCCATGTCATTATACAAATTTGTGTCCTCATAAACCACATAAACACACACACACACACACACACACACACACAGTAATGCATAATTAATCATGCATACTAGATGCATTAATGCAGACATTCACAAATATTTAAACATGATGTTGCTTCCAGGCAAAGCTGTCCAGTCAGCAACAGCTGCATGATGTCACCAGTGCTAATAATCTAACTCTGCCTCAGAGCTGCACTTCCTTGAGAGAAGTGGGAGTGTTGGAATGTGCACTCAGCTTTTATAAACTGCTAGTAATCGAACTGTGCCGCTTGTTATGTTTAATAGTTTGTTCCATAATTTTTTTTCAGTTTGACTCATAGATGTGACCAGGCTCTGTGTATTTTTCTTTGTCAAGCCTGTGCAGAGTAAAGTAGTAACACTGCAAAAAAAACTTTTTTCCTCTGTATTCTTGTCTTGTTTTCCAGTACAAATACCTAAACACTTTTAAATCAACATTGAGTTACTTGAGAAGCAAAATGACAAAAGATTACATTACAAGTCTTGTTTCTGAAAAAAATCTAAATTAAGAGATTTAAGCTTAAGACAAGAACAAAAGTCTGCCATTGGGGTAAGAAAAACAGATATTTTTTCTTGTTATAAGCAAAAACTCTGCTCCTGGAGGGCCACTGTCCTGCGGAGTGTTGCCCCAACCAGCTCCAAAACATCTGCCTGGAAGTTTCGAATTAATCCTGAAGACCTTCATTAACTGGTTCAGGTGTGTTTAATTAGGGTTGGAGCTAAACTCTACAGGACAGTGGTTTGATTTTGATACCCCTGCCCTAAGGGGACAGGGTGACAGAAAAAAAATATGAGATGGGAGGAAAATTTAGTGTTTCCTCGAGAAACTTTTCATCGGCTAGCAAAAGAACTTATATATAGTTATTCCCCTCACAAAGTCCTTTTCTTTCCATCAAAAAAGTTTTGTGAGCAAATGCAAAGCTTATTGGGGGAACGCAACAGTTTTGAGAAAGAACAGAAAAAGACTGAAATACAAATTTTCTTCCTATCTCACTGTATTTTTAAGATATTTACATCCTAAGCAATTTTGCTTCTAAAGTTAAAGTAGCTTGAATTAAGAACATTTAGACATTGATACTGGAAAATGACAAAAATACTTTTATGCAGCTTTTATTACTTTTTTGCAGTTAAAACGGCTGCCAGTGACCACTTGATGGTGCTGTCAAGCAGCCAATGGTGGTCTGTCCTTACAAAACTCGATAAAAGATTCATAAAACAGCATAGGGACACCTACTACTATTACCATTCAGCTCTCAAGACACAAAGGCATCTGTGTTTCTGTTTCTCTGGTTGGTTAACCACAGTTTAGTGCAGACACAGTAGGCAGAGAAGTGGACAGTTCAGCTGGTGCATCCAGCTGAAGCACTGAGGCAGAAGTGTTTCATGAAGGTTGAAAGAGAATGCATGGGTTCTGGAGCAAGATCAAAAGGAAACTGGACACTGTATTTGGTTATACCTTGGACTCATGGCTCTTTATTCTAGGATTGACATATAGCAATCTGACACTTGCACCATATGGCATTCATTTAGCTCAAAAGCTGCTATTTATTGGCCAAAAATATATTTTACTTAGTTGGACCAAGAATAAACCCTCTTTGATTTGTTTGAGAAGATCTTTGATTTGTTTCAGAGAATCTGTGCTTCACTAAAAGGGAATGTAGATATCTTTAGATATATTTGGTCAACTTTTGTTTACACCTAGACGGTGTTACATATCTGTGCAATGAAAAACAAATGTGAGGAGGATTGCTTATTTTGATTTTATATTTCATTTAAGTCAGAGAACTTTACTTTTTACTGGTGAAAATCAACAAAGATGAATAAAAAAAAAAGAAAAACAATGCATCCATTGTGCTCTACTTCCTATAATGATGATTTACTTGCAGCTAAATTTAATTTACTCATACATTTGCCTTAGATTACATTGTAAAGATACAATCAACAAGTAAAAGCAAAAGAGGCTGGTTAAAAAAAAAAGATGACAGAACAATTATAAAAAGTACATGACTTTTAATAATAATATTAATATTGATAAGAATATGAATATATATACCTATATATAATAATAATACTGTATATATATATTAAATGTATATGTATATGAATATATATGTACACACCTACACACGACACACATCTAAGAACGGGCACACACATTCCCAGACATCCGCTATCATTCAAATTTATAAAAAATACACGCAAAATAGCAGTATAAAAATACTTGTGAAATATTTTTACATTTAAATAACTGGCTTTCTATTTGAATATATTTTACGCTATGTAATTTATTTTTGTGATGCAAAGTTGAATTTTCAGCAGACATTACTTCAGTTTTCAGTGTCACTTGATCCTTTAGAAATAATTCTAATATACTGATTTGCTGTTCAAGAAAAAATTCTTAATATTATTATTCTGATCATCATCACATCATCAATCAATATTTTAAAATCAGTTTAGAGCACTTTTTTTTGCAGGATCTTTGATGATCAAAAGATCCAAATATCATAGTCAATATTATCTGAGATAAAAAGTTTTGTAACAGATAGAGTGGGGGGGTTGGGACTATACCATTCAAAGGCTTGGAGTCAATATTTATTTTTTTGGGAAAGAAATTAATACTTTTATTTAGCAAGGATTTTAGCAAAAATGATGATAAAGACATTTATAATGTTACAGAAAGATTTCTATTCAGATAAATGCTGTTCTTCTGAACTTGTTTTTTTTGTGAAAAAATAACGGATAAACAAGAATGATAAATCAAAATAAAGAGACGTCTTTAAAACATAAAAAATGCATAGTGTTCAAAAACCTTATATTAATATATATATATATATATATATATAATATATATATATATATATATATATATAATATTAAACAAATAGTCATAAATACCTCACTGTATTTAATTAATAAATATATACACTAATACATTACTAACCAACCGTTAAATTACTAAGCTAATGTTGGCTTATTGCTGTAATAAAAACACATCGCCTCAACCGTGGACACACTCAGCATGACAAACTAGCTATGAGTTCTGTGCTTATTTTTTATTTTTTTTTATTAATGCCAAGGTACCAAATATAAAAATACAGAGAATATCAACATTATAAAAAGAGGTGACATTACATGCAAAGACATTTATAGACGCATGTAACAATAAATAAATAATACAAAACGACAGATTTAGCAAAATAAATTAAAAAGATTAAATAAATTAACCGTTTTAAAAGCCTTGCGATTCTTGGAAGATGAAATAGTTTGGATATACTGTTGAACCTCTTTTTTATAAACAATATTTAAAGGATTTTGATGAGTGAACTTACTGCGGTGAATATGAAATTTTGCAAGAAGTAATAATAGGTTAATAATAAAATATTCATTCATTTGATCTTTTTGTATATTAAAGAAGCCAAACATTACATCCTTTAAAAGCAGGAGTTCTGTGTTTAATGTAAACCACTGTTCAAGCGTCTTGTCGGTAAAATGACAAAACGAAAGCCAATCAAATCGTGGGATTGGCCATCTGTGGTTTTAGCTGTCAGCAAAATAATCCAATTAGCAAACACGCCTAGTAGAGTTTTGGCCAATCATCGAGCCATTTGAAGAAAGTATCCCTCCCCTCCATCAAGACGCACAAGACTCTGAACCGAAGGATATCTTGGCCTCCCTACAGAAGCTGATTATTCGGATCTATGTAATGATTTATCCCACACCATGATCCCATACTGATACGAAACTTAGACAGATTTAGTCAATAAATCGACAGATTTGTTCAGGGACATCTGCGTTGGCGTCAAACATGCGCAAAAATTCACGCTATCAAAGCAGAGAATCACCGTAAACGGAATGATCGCTTCTCACGTGAAGTCACCTTGATTGTTTGTTTTTAAAAGAAACGACAAGCTTATCGACTCCGAAAATACCCGCAACCGAGAGTCCGAAGTGGGAACGAGCGCTGACATCCGCAGTATATCTGGAAATGTAAGTATGGGGATGTGTGGGGCCTCGGGTTTGCTCGACCAGAGCTCATGCTAAGCTAACCAGCGCGTGATTTCATTGCTAAGTATGAGGCTTGTTGTGTAACGAGCGAGCTGACACACAAGCGCGGCTATAACGATATTAGACTGACATTACCGCCCACTTTCCGTTTGGATACGACAAAGAAACACTGTTGTTGTTATTGTGTGTAGGTTCCGAGTTTTATTGCGTTTGTTTGTCCGGTAGCAGCGATAGACAAACAAGCGCGCGTCAGAAATAATCCCATCGGCTCGTCCTCACTGTTAGTAAGAATTCAGTGCATTATGTAATCACCTCGGCTCCTGTCAGCTTTACTTCTGTTTCTCTGACATGTTTGAAGCTTTTCTCACTCGCATGTAACGCTTCATTTATCCTTTTAACCTACAGTGTGCTGTCTTACATTTAGCCTTGGTTTCATGCTTACCACAGTTGGTTACTTTTGCCTTGACGTTACTGGGTGTTTATAAGGACGGCCTGAGATTCATGCTGAAATTGTCGATCAGTTGAGCTCTTGTAAGTTTAATTCTAATTTAAATTATTGATTTATATTTTGCACAGCTAATTTTTGCTTTAACCTCTTATGCTCTTCCATTACTCTGTACTCATAACTGTATCTCTGATACAGTTTGTGAAAGTTCAAAATCTTACTTCACTTAATAAATAATGCAGCAAATCTTTCTCATGTTTAAGTATTATGGATACATACTTTAAAATGTATAGTTTAGTGGCGTCTTGCTCTCTTTTGCAAGTCATGTTTCATATCTTGTCTAGGACAGCTTTTCTTTAGACTGAATTTGACTAGATGTTAGTTATAATATGTAGCGAGAACCCCGGAAAAAAAGGTGAGGAAGTCATACAGCATTTCATTGTGTTCTCTTCAATACACGTCGATTTAAAAGTTTGTGTCATAAAATAACAGTATTTTATTATTCTGAAAATGATTTATTCAATCGAGAAGGATGCATTAAATTGATCAAAAGTGACTGTGAACATTTTTATGTTCGTGTACCTCAAACTTTGACACTGAGTTCATCTGCAGAGAGATTAGAGGTCTGATAGTAACCGTAGATAAAGGGCATTGGTCATCATTTGTTAACCCGATCGGTACGACTGTAGACATGATCAAATGACGACAGCAGTGAACGCTCTTTTCTTTATCACGATTGAACACTGTGTGAAACTTTGACCCAGCCTGCCATTCAGAGAGCGTGCTGAGTTTGCAGTTGTTCATCTGATGCTGATTGATAAAAGATGTATTTGCACGAGTGGGGAGGTTGGAGGATTGACAGTGTAATAAAAGCAGATGAGGGGACCCCTTTGTTTGCTCAGTGGCTTCCTTAAAGTCTGTCCAGATCTGTGACAGGCACAGATGTATTGGCAGAATCCGAAGCACAAGACTGCCATGCAGATCTCTTGTAATGACGAGCACTGTGGGAAAATATTTGGGCACTGAGGCCACACACTTGTGGATGTTAGTGAAAATGAAAATTCTTTAATTTACTTGCCTTTTATATCATTACAAACCTGTATGACTTGTAAGATTTTGAAGAACTGTCCATACGATAAGTCAAAGGAGTCTGGTGTCATTTTGCACCCCATTGACTTTCATTATGTGGGCAAAAACAGTTCTTTAAAATATTGTCTTTTTGTTTTCTGTAAACACAAACTAAGTCATACGAGTTTGAAACGTCATGAGGGTGAGTAAATGGTGACAATTATAATTTTTGTAGGAACTATCGCTTTAAGTGGCTTGAATTCATTTTGGTTGGTGTCATTACATGACAGAAGACAAAAGTGTTAGAAAAGGATGTTTAACAGCTAAGAATTGTTGTATACACCTTTTAGGTGTTGTCCTCATGATGGTTGGATTTAGGGCTGCACGATATATCGTTTCAGCATCGATATCGTGATGTGCGCTTCCGCGATTCACATCGCAGGATATGCGATGTTTAGTATACTGATCGTTATATTTATGCTGATTGTTTTCGCGCGACAGCACCTTCGGCGTTGCGGCGCCAGCCTGACGCATGCTGTCTACACTGGATGCGACAAAGTGACCATTGCAAATCCTTTGAACTTTGTGTCAGTACGTCATAAAAAGAATGAGGGATTTACTCTCGGGGATTTGTCATGCTGCACCACGCTGCATCCAGCGTAGAGAACGCTGATTATAATGGGTTGTATTGTATTTTGTTGTGTCGCTCTGTGCCCCTCGCGTCCTGTGTAGACACGTGCAGATGCACGAGAAAACTGAATTCCGTTCACATACGCATGAAACTATGTCAAAATGCATGTCTCTGCAAGTATCCTTGTAAACACGGTTGCTTATGTCTTAGGTGAAGGTAAACAACTGAGAAAGAAAATGAATGTGTAACAGTATATTGGTTCACAGCAGTTTAATGTTCCTAAGGCTTTGTCATGAATGTTAATCAATCAGCAAAACACAGAGAAAAAAAATCACTTTTGTAGCTTAAACACAGATTTATTAATTTAATTTATAGTGAAGACTATGCAGTGTTATTTTACATTTCATTATACAACCAGTATACCTGAATACTGTTGGACTTACCGGAAAAATATAAAGCACGGTTTATTTAATTTAGGTCTATGTTCTATTAAATTTATCTGTTTGTAATTTGTTTATTTTTCTATGCTGATTTAATCACCTACAAAATCACCCCAGTCATTGATTTTTTTTTTTTCATATTGCAATATACATCGCAGAAATATAAAATATCGCAATGCAAGTTTTTTCCAATATCGTGCAGCCCTAGTTGGATTGAGCCTATTATGTAGATTATCATTTAAAATGGTGTTTAAAATCATAATGACACCGGTAGCGCTCTTAATTTTCTTGGCATGCTCTGAATAGGCCTATGCGTATGGATCACAATCAGGTCCTGTGGTTCACCCTCTTCTCGCTGTCATCATGCTGTCACCGCTGAACCAGCTCTCCAGCTCACAGGCTAATGTCAAGGGATTAATGTCAAGAGGCCCAAATAGGTGGTGCGTGAGGACCACGACAGTGTGAATACATGGAAGATGTTTCCAATACTCTGAGAGTATTTGTATGTTTTATGGGTTTGGCAGGGTGGTGTTCAGAATGACTCAGGATTAACTCTTTCCTGACCACTTCCCTGTGTGTGGGTGTATGAGAGGGCGTGTGCGCTTGTGTTTGTTCTGAACGTCAGACGTAAAGCTTTAGTTAGGCCTGGCTTAAAAAATGCATGCAACATGCACTACCGTTCAAAAGTCGTTTTTTTGTTTTTTTAAGTAGTTGGATGCAAATACTGAAGCATAAAGACTATTATAGTCAATACAAAAGATGGCGTTGCTATTTGATTCTTTCTGTAATATATATCACACAATCCTGGAAAAGAAGTATCACAGTTTCCACAAAAATATTAAAGGGGTCATATGATGCGATTTCAAGTTTCTTTATCTTTGGAGTGTTACAAGCTGTTTGGCAATACATAAGATCTGTAAAGTTCCAAAGACTAAAGTCTCAAGCGGCGCACACACACAATGTTCTTTATAATAAAGTTAAAGACTTCGTCCCCAGTCGCTTCATCTAAAATGCCTATGAAAATACACACGACCTCACAAATCTAACATCACGTGTGTTGGCACTTTGCATAGCAGGCACAAAATGTTTACGCAAAGAAAGAATGGCTATAACTTTTATTTACAGCTTTAGTTATTTTTGCCGCCACAGCCTTGCCATGTGGACGCATTGTGTTTTCCAATATGTTAAAGGACCGTTCTATCACTCACGCAAGAGATAACGATAAAGATATAGTTCTAATCGTTCTCAATATTAAAGAATAGCGGAGTTCACACCACAGCTATAACAATAAAGGCACAAAGAAACTATATCATTGGAATCACTTTCAGACACTTTTTTCCAGCGATAAATGATACAAACTAGTGACACCCCATCAATGCAGATCATGCCTGCTGTAATGATATGGAGAATTTAAAGGCGGCAGACGAGGTTCATGCGCTTGGATATAGAACATAACTAGGGGTGCTGCTCGCATTGATACTAGTTGACTACTAAAACAACTCGATCACTATGCCAGCGCTGATATTTCTATTGGATGTTTGTCATTGTCTCCCTAAAAAGGCTGATGCTCATAAACCGATCTCAAGCTGATGGATGTTGCTCCTGCCGTGAGAGGTTGACATGACTAGCAGTGGGTTCTGTCTCTGATCCGGACAGGGTGAAATAATTATAATGCGAGGTGAGGTAGCAAGTCATATTTCTTCATTAATCATAACTTGCTAAGTAATTTTAAAACTTTCTGCTGAGAGCATAATTTCAACAAACAAGTAAGGAACTCACCGCTCTCTGCTCTCCAAATTCGCAATGGCTTCAATTAAAGCCCTGTGGCGGGACAGGGGCAGGATTTTCAGTCCCGGCTGCTCCACAATAAAAAAAAAAAAAAAAAAAAAAAAGATTCTAGTCCGCCGGCGGCCCCGCCCTCGGTTCCCGCACGATCTACCTTATCTGCCCCTCCGCCCGGCGAGAAAAAAAAAAAAAAAAAAAAATTAAAAAAAATAAAACATTCATGTTTTGTCCCGCTCAACTTCCCCGCGCCGCAAAAGCGCCGCATAAGTAATCTTTATAGACTTTTTTTCAGTAGCACTCGAAAAATTTGACATGAATTGTTCTGTAAAGTCTCGCTAAGTTCCACAACATCCCCAGTAGCATAACACTTCCTAAATAAAACCATATGCAACTTAAGCTTTGAAATGACAGACAACGAACAAAAAAAAGGTAATTTACAAGAGCTGTGTCACAACGCATTTCAAGAGCTCCCTTATCGGTTCTGTTTTCTGTACTGGAGAATAAAAGATACATTCTTAGTTGTTTTTGTTAGTACGTGAACATTATCTTACACATATTATCTCCCCAACAGATTAATTTGAAAAGTTTATAATGCATGTTCGCTATTCCCAATTCAAAAGAGCGCACACACAGCCTGTGTCTGTAAATGCTTCTCATACTCGCTCCTCTCTGCCCCACGCAGCGCGAATCCCACGTCACGGACGAGGCGTTCATGCTTGCCGCACTCACGCAGCCTGTTCGTAATGCTCGTTTATACTCGCACCTGGCTCCGCACCGCAAGTCTTCACGAGTGCATTTGGCAGTATGGATGAGGCTTGACGCACGTGCGCAACCTGTGTTGACTCGCGCCTGGCTCCACGTTTAAAACCAATGTAAATTCAGTCTAACTGCTTGCTAATTTTACTTGAATGAAATGAAACATTCAGCACATTTCCCACTTGTTCTTAAAATCCCAAATACTTAAAATGAATAAGTCAGCCTATGTAACATATGTAATACTTTAATAATTGACTTGAGAAATACAGTTCTTTATTTATAAAAATAAACAAATATTTTCTGTGAAATTCAGTAAATAAGTTAATTCTGTAAAAGTAGTTATACCATTATAACCTTGCCTGCTGAAAAAAGAAACAATAGAACCCCTCCCAAAACACAAAAAAAAATGTAATGGATTTCAGGGTTATAATAGGAATTTGTTTGGTTTTAATGTAAACCATAATGGTGTCTATTTGATGGATTCTACTGGTGGGATGTAATCTGGCAGATGGCAACCAATAGAATAACAGTAATTCCTATTGGAATAATGCACAAAACAAAAAGGAATTTTGTAATGGTTCAATGGAAACTAAGAATTTCTGTGATGGTTTCTATTATTGTTGTTGTTTTTCAGGGCGGGTAATGACAGCCCATACTGTGCTTCTCATTATAGCAATATTGAGCTGAAGGCTTGACTTTGGCAACTTTAATAAAAGTGGGGGGGGGGGGGGGGGGCGCAATCAAATCGGGCAATCTCAATATGTCTAAAAAAATCGGGCAATTTGATATTTTCCTGCCAAATCGGGGCACAGCCCTAGTCTACACTTCATGTGTTAAAATGAGAGGATTTGTGAGCACGCAATTTCAGCACTGTGGTGAGTGGATTCTGACTTAATCACCTCTGGTTGGCCATTGTGTTCCAGAAATAAACAGCTGAGTCTGTGATTGGTTACATTGCAACCTTTTAAACACGTGTTATAAATAGAAACTATGACTAGCTTGCGCATTTCAATCATTTTAATGTTAATATTAGTTGTTCTTTTTGCTTTTGTACAACATATAAATAATTTATATGTTTTAGACACTTTATATTGAGATAATTTCTATTTTGCGGGAGTCTCCACTGGGATGTCTTTTATCCTCACCTCGCATCCCGCCACGACTGTCAAGAGTTGTCCGGCGCGCCTGACACCCTGTTGCGTTGGGTCCCGCGTAACTACCCTGCCGGAGTGCAGGCTGCTACTTCAAATCTACTACAAGCGCATACTGACTATAAGTGCGAGCTGCATGCAGGGCAGGAATTGTCACTTGGCCAAAATTGAGGCTTCGTGTTAAAATAGTGCGTCACTAAAGTTTATAAATTGCAATTCTTTTTAATTCTTGCCAGTGTTTAAACATTCAGCGCTCGCGCGCTCTCCTGGAAACAGTGCGCTCATGCACACTCGCAGCGCACACACATAACGCCAGTTTCACACATACTCTGTTTTGCAGTGGGCAGTAATTTTTCGCGGGGCTCCTGTTAACGGATTAAAGCGTTCACACTGCACACGGTTGCTGTCCGGCAGTGCGTTCCAGGAGTGGTGTGTCTGCAGCAGTGCAGAGATTGTTTCCACACTGAGTTTGCTGCATGCACTGAATTTAAGTGACAGCGCATTGTTTGTGGTAAATATGAAAACGAAAATTTTGTACAAATGACTCCATAAACGCCATATTGCTCTCTAGGTGGGACTGAGTATGGAACAGCAGTACCATATGCTTGTTGGCTTAGTTTTAAAGCAAAGAGGCACTTTTCATAAAGCAAGTCAATAAAATAGAATAAAGCCAAGTGTCTTATGAACGTCGCAGGATCAGGCTTGTAATAAAGATTAATGCAAAAGAAAGCATATAGAGCTGAGTGGTTCGGTCATTGTAAGTTTTATATATTAGAATTTTTGTGATAGCGTAAGAAAAGTAGTTTAAGTGTTTTGCCACTTGCTTGAGCAACTGTGTTGTGCTGTAAGCTATTGTGCTACAATTGCACGAGTGTAAAACAAAACTGGTGTACTGCATGATCAAACATTTAGGTGAGATAAATATATATTTTTGAAAAATGTCTAAAAAATGCTCCCCTCTACTCAAATAAAAAAGAATCCCCTCTCACAAGAGTTACCTATAAGATGGCAATTCCCCCCATTTTCAAAAATGAAAATTCAGGCCCTGAATAAATGTCTAAAAATCCTGATTGGGAGGTATATAGTCTATAAATAATTCTACATGATAAAAAAGTAGGCTTTAAAAAGATCGGTATTGGTGATCGTTTTCGGCAGATACTGCTTTCTGTGATCGGCCTCAGAAATCCTGATCGGAGCACCCCTAGAATAAACAGACGATATCGTCTACTGGTGTGAACGCTAATATCTTTATAGTTATCGTTCTTGGTGTGAACTGGCTTTTAGGCTTAACATTTTTTTCATACGCTTGAGATAGTCGACCAAACACAACGCACTGGACAGCTGGCCAATCAGAGGCCAATAATAAGAAATATTTCTTCAGCACCAAATCAGTATATTCAAATGGTTTTTGAATGATCATGTGACACTGAAAACTGGTGTAATGATGCTGGAAATTCAGCTTTGCTTTACAGGAATAAATAACATTTTAAAATAGTTTAAATTATAGTAATATTTCTGGATTTTTAATCAACTCATGTTCGCTATGAAAGGCGTCTTTCAAAAACATTTACAAAACTTACCATCCCTGACATTTTTTTTTAATGGTGGTGTAGATTTGTAATCTTTAGCTTTTGCCTGATTTTGGCTAATCATTGGTCTTAAAGGTGCAATAGGTGGTTGTCTTCAGAAAATTTTGGAGGGGGGGAAAATGGCTTTCGAAAGCGATTCTTCACATCCCGATAGCAAGCATTAACAACCCTCTACGGACACCTTGGCATTGGCAATTGAATCGCCATTGGCTAGTATATTTTGTTTACTCGCCAGACTGAAATACTATATCTATCTATACAAATCAAAGTTATGCCATTTTCCAAATATATATATATAGTTTGTAAAATGGTACAGCTTTTTAAATATCTGAAAGTAAACTCTTAATATCAGTCAGTCAAGCATCATAATATGATAATCAAGTATTATTTAATAATTATAGAAGTTTAGTAATTAGAATTAAAACTTGGTAACCATGGACTTAGGGCTGGTGCTTTTTTTGGTCATTCAGTGTTCCTGTAAAAATAAACGAACAACAACACTGATAAGATATTATTATACGGATTTTACTAATAAGAACAATATAAAAACGCACTAAGGATTAATGAGCTACTAGATTCAGGAATATTAATCAGGTTGTTTGCGTTCGCTCGAACTGATTTGCTGAAATAAAAACAGGGATGATAATAGGTGAGCGTCAGCCAATGAGATTGCCGTTTGCGCAGTAGTTCCGCCTACTACAGGAAAACCCGGCAGTTCTTAAAGCTGAAGAATTCCAAAGGAACTCCGTTATTTTTACATGAAAATACAACAAAGTATATCGTTTACTTGTAGCGCATCAATTCTGCATGGTATGTAAGACTCTCGGCAGTCGTTTGGCTCGGCCCGGTTTGCGTTTCCACTGCATTTCAGTACCGCTTTAGAGTGGGCGGGGATTATTCACATGTCGTTATAGTTCGCCGCCTCTACTACCATGACTCCTAAAAAAAAAAAATAAAATAAAAACTGCTTTTTCCTTCCGTAAAAACAACATTCGCCCATCAAGTGGTGCAGTGACGCAGGTATTTGACAATTCTCTCCGGCCGAAGCTGTGATTCAGCAGAGTTTACGCAGAACACGTCAGCGTTTTGGTAACAATACTAGTTCACGGCTTGGAACGCTCCAACCAAAAAGTGTTACGAAATAGAGTTACCAAGTAGGGCTGTATTCCCAGTGGAAAACCCCACCAAAATCTGAACCGTACCGACGCGTATCTCTGATTCAGCTGAAAAAGCACCATTAGTTAACACAGTTAGATTCAGATAACCAGCTCGTTAGAAGAGAGCTACGTGCATGAACTGTGTTCTGGTCTATATGATAACACCATGTTCATTGCTCCCTACTCCCTGAGCAGGGAAATCTGTTGAAGTTTACTTCACTTCGGAATATGGGCTGGAATTGGGAACTGGTGATGTAGCCTATTGTAGTAATGTTGTCTCTTATCTGTTCGTTCAGTGAGGGCGTATATTGCGTTCGGGGACGACTTAGGATGATGGCGATTGCAGGGAGGGTGGGATGTTTGCGTTCAGTGCTATCAGGCTAAAGTTAACATTTTCCAAGATCTCCGACTGCACCTTTAACTTCGTTTTAAATACAACACAAGTATTTGTCTCTGTATCCTTATGTTACAGGGTAAAAACGTAATTTTTGCTGGTTATATTTTACATGGCTAGTAGGTCTATTGCTTTGCATCTTAATGGAATCTGCCAGCTGTGTTTTGATAGCCTGAGATTGTGGAATATTTCTGAGTTGGCTTTATGGTTGGAGCAGTAAAAGCAAAAAAAAAAAAAAAAAAAAAAAAGCACATTCAGCCACCATTGTTCTTTTGTATGCAATGATTGTGGAATTCCAGCTTAATGGCTGTTATAGCCTAACCATCATTGAAATGCGATACTATTTCTTATGCACTTTAGCAGTGGCTATGCCCCAGTTGATAAATACATTTATTGAAAGTACAGTTCCTACATTTGGTCTTAATAAGTATGATTTATATAAATGGATATTTTTGTTTAGTGCTGTAACAGCAGGCTTGAGTGGAGCGGCGAACCCCGGGGGCTATCGACGTGGGGGTGGTCTCATTCGAAAGAGGGCCTAAAGACGTACACTCGATTCGCGTTTGATAGGGTTCCTGGAGCTGAAGGGATCCCCCGAATCTGGTGCGGATCCGGCGCGCCGTTACGGAGATATGGCCGTTCAAATTTTCAACTTAAGATCATTGAGCTTTAAACGGGGCATCCAGGTCGCCATAGCAACAATGGAGCGCTAAGTAAGTTACTTAGCACAAATTTGCAAGGCATTTTATCTGCTTAATGTTCTTAAAAAAAGTTAATATCGGTGGCATATCCGCCGATATCGATATCGCGGCGACAGGCTCATATCGGCCGATAATATTGGCAAAACGATATATCGGTCGGGCTCTACTGTTTACTGATCCTGGTAGAGTAGACTACAATGCCGGCTGTTCTGACTCACAGACTGTAAGTACCTTTTTTTTATATGCAAAGAATTTGCCACTGTATGATCAACGGGAGTGCGAGTTTTGAGCAGTGTAGAGTAGCGCTTGTCATTTCTCCGATCACAAATGCAGACATGATTTTATGTTTACGCGGTGCGATGCAACGCGTAAAAAGACAGTATAAGTCATTATAATCCGTAATTATGTCCCCAATGGATGCAACAAATGCCTCGTTTATAATGGGTTTTAATGTTTTTGTCTCGTCGCTCTGACTCGGACATGGCATCACAATATGGTAAGGGGCGTAACATTTCCGTCACACGCTTGAGGTATTCTGCCAATCACAACACACTGGATAGCTCGCTGCAATCTAAATAGCAAGCAACCATCGCTTTTCTACTGATTAGCTTTGTAAAGCTACGCGTTTGCAGAAAGGCTGTCGGCATAGAGGATAAAGCAAATAATGTAAGTGATGTGGAAAAGAATGTTTTTGAATCGTGCTTAAACACGCGCATAAAGCACTTCATTACACCAAATTATACCAAATAATGTTCTTTTTAGCAACATCATGATTTTTTAGCAACATCATATGATCCCTTTAATTAGTTTAAGCTGTCTGTGTAAAATTGGCCTTATCACAAGAAAATGTACACTCAAGTCTCTGTATAGCATATTTTGTGTGTAAAAATGTCAATGTTCCTTGACAGTAGTAATATTCATAATGTGAATATTATGATGAAGTATTGTCTTTACACTTATGTTGAAATATGAAGCAAGTAGCAGGTCATCTGTGCTCTAACAGAAGGGACGCACCACTGGTTTTGGATGTCTTTGCAATGGCGTCTTACTGACTTCTTTATGAGGATCTTAAATAGTCTCATCTGTCGTGCAACAAAGTTTCTCTTCTTTCTAACAGCACAAAGTTTTCTTACTTTTCTGTTCACTGTCTTTTTTTTTTTCCCCCAGCAAAACATTTGGTTCACATAAGAACTTCTCCTTTGCGTGCCTAAGCACCATCATTGTGGCGAGACTGAAACAAGCCTCCGCTACAAGTGTGTTTGAAAGATTCACAAGGTGCAGAGTTTTGAGGGAATTTGGGGTTGTTGTGTTTTGAACTTAAACTTCTTAGAGGACTTATCAGCAGTATTTGTTCACATCACAAAATCAGTTTGTATACCAAAAGGCACTTCACTCTGCGCTGCCACTGCACCAAATTGCTTTGGCTCACCAGTTTGTGGCCAATATCAAAGCCATTTTAGTGAAGGAAAGCGGTTTTAAAGAAGCAATGTATTGTTTAATCTATTGCACTGCTGCTAAGTTTCTGTTTCTGATCTTACTGTAGTCTAACCCTCAGGCGTCACGCCTACAAATCGTCTGATGCATATTGCACACAAAAATTGCAAGAACTCACCGCTACAAATCTGATTGACTTCTGCGCAATTTCTAGGAGTGAATGTGAGCTTGGCTTATGCCAATAGTCAGAAATCTTTCTACGTGAGACTAACAGTACTGAGGTCCGTAAAAACAATAAAAATGAAAAGCACATGTAGTGAATGTGCAATTACAAAAGAAAAAGTCAACTTCTGCTTTGAGTATTGTCATTTTGGGACAAAGAAATATCACGACTTGAATGTTTTTTTGAGTCACAGGCACACAGATTGCATTGAACTTTGCATTGAGCTCAAATGTCTCCAACCCCTACTAGAATACATGTTGCCTTGTAACATCAGCAGGATGCAGTATTGAATATTTGCTGTACCTCTGGATACTTTTTAGTTCACATGCTGTGATCACAACTGCTGCTCCTGCGGAGATCAACGATTCCCAGAAGATGATGCTCTGCTCTTGAGTCTAAGAGAAGATTTCAAATAAAAACAGGTTTTGCTTGGTCTCTAGTTGTGCTGTGCTTTGTACGAAATAGTTTGTTAGCGAAATGTCATTAATTTTGAACTTTCCTTTCTTTTTTGCCCTCGGTTGTCTCTCATTCTCCTCTCACAGATCTTTTAGACCTTTTAGCGAGCAGACTGTCAGCTCACACCCTCAGTGGTTGTTTAAGCCTGCCAAAATCAACTTCCCTCTTACACTGATACAATGTATTTTGGCTCCGTTTTTGCAGTACAGGCCTGTGCTTCAGGTTTCGCCGTGTGGTTTTGATACGAATGACTGGCCAGTGGCAACAGTTTCGAGGGGAAAGATGGCGTGAGCTTGTGGTTCCAACTGTGATAGGGTAGTGTGGGAGTTACAGTGCGTCTGTGAGGGGGTGGATAATTCGTACAGTAGATGTGAGAGCTCTTCTGCGCTTTACATGTGTGCATGGGGAGAGGAACCCGCCATCACATCTTTCATCCTGCCTCCAGAAGAGCAGAGGCCACATATGGTGTGAGTGATAGAAGAGGGGTTGGTTGTCATTCTCCAAACTCTGTGTTTACTCAGCTGAAGCTAGCTGGACAGATATAGCTCTCTCCATACAGGGCCTTGTTGCTCTTCTTTTGTTTTGGTGCCTTGGTGATGCAACACATCTTCCTTTCGCTAAGGGAGTGCCCTGAAGCGGTATGATCTGGGTGCTCTGTAGCACTTTAACCACAGGAGTAGGGCTGCAACAACTAATCGATAAAATCGATTATTATCGATTATGAAAATCATCGACAACTATTCTCATTATCGATTATTCGGGTCTGCCCACAGTGCACATCCAACGGAGTTTACATACTTGTCCAACTACAGCCGGTGGTGTCAAATTACAGCACTGAATTACTTATTTCTATGGACAAAATGCATCCTAAATAGTGGAGGAAAGGGAAGGAGATGCTGCGGGAGAGTTACGGGATCCAAGCTACCCAAAACATGAGAATTCTTTATTTTAAGCTTAAAAGGGATAGTTCACCCAAAAATTGAAATTTTATGTTTATCTGCTTACCCCCAGGGTATCCAAGATGTAGGTGACTTTATTTCTTCAGTATCACATATAATGATTTTTAACTTTAACCGTTGTGGTCTATCAGTCGTATAATGCATGGCAATGTAACAAAAGCTATGAGAGTAAAAAAAAACATGCACAAACAAAACCAAATTAAACACTGCGGCTAGTGACGATACATTGCTTTCCTAAGACACGAAACGTCGGTTTTTTGCCAGAAACCGACAGCTATTATTATCATATTTTACCTCCTAATACCCACTATGTCCAACGCTTTGGGTGCGCACACGGCATCCATTGCATGAGGTGTGCTACCATCTGGCATAGTTTTACCGCAATGTGTCCTCGCGGTGTATAGCTTCACTGTCATTGTTTACACAGTGCACAACATTGTAGTACGTCAGCTAATCAAAATGGTACTTTGCACTTCTCCGTATTGTTCAACCGACTTAAAACTAAATTTACATTTACATTCTCTCGCGCGAACTCATTCGGATTTTGGTGACTTTCCACGTATTCCCAACTTTTGAGCCTGCTCGCCTGAAGTTATGGTCGATTTCTTTTCGGCTGGATATCAACACACCCATTCACGTAAACTACGCCAGAGCGCGTACACGCCTCATGCACAGGAAGCCGTGCGCGTGCTCAAAGACAGTTGGACATAGTGCTGTATTAGAGGTAAAAAAAATTATATAAATACTGTTCGGGGTTCTGGCCACCATCCACGCGTGTCGTGCGCAACTAGGCGCATGGTTTAATTTGGTTTTGTCTGTGCATGTTTTTTTTTACTCGCATAGATTTTGTTACCATTGCCATGCATTATACGACTGCTAGACTGCAATGGTTGGAGTTAAAAATCATCAAATGTGTTATACTGAAGAAACAAAGTCAACTACATATTGGATGCCATTGGGGTAAGCAGATAAACATCAAATATTAATTCTTGGGTGAACTATCCCTTTAACAACTAATTCATTAGCTAATTGCTTGCCGGTCAGCGCTTTAACAGATGCGGTGCTTCCTCAGCGCAAAAACTTTTAGTTTACGGTCATATCCTTATGTATAAATGTCACAAATTCACGCAAGCATTTCCATTTTTTCATAAAGGTCCGTCCTGACAGTCTGTTAAATTTAAATCTTTACTGAATTAATAATCAGCGCAAAAACATTTATTGTGCTGAAATATCTGTTGTTGAAAGTTAAATAAAGGTTTAAATGTCAACATGCATTGCGCATATTTTATGAGAGTAGGGACTGTAAGGGGATAACAGCGTGTAATTGTTTGAATATAAATATCAGACGCTTCAAAACCGCCTTTAACAGAATAAAGAAATGATACTAAGCCCTATTCGGAATCCATGAGTTTTATCACTGAGGTGATAAGTACATTTATTTTTGCAGACGTCCATATGAGTGAACGTGTGTTCCTGCAGAACATTACTCTTACCTATTGGTTACCAGTTTTTGTGATTTTATTCGTCTTTATCATTTTTATTTTTATTTTTAATGCAGATATTTAAACTATATTCACTATATACAATGCTTAACAAATTTATTAAAAAAATGTATGTAAGGTTTTTAACAAATTATGTAAAGTTTGTGCCACTGCTGCTCTAAACTAAACAGTACTGATGATTTACCAAAATCATTTTTTAGCTTTCTGTACTGGTTAGTCCTCCAATATGTGTAAGCTCTTTAGTAACAGTAGTAGTATAACTAATGCTATAATAAATAATTATTGCTGTTATCTATGAAAGAAAGGCAGAGAGTTTTATAATGGTTTTTTTTTCAGATACCCAATTACAGTCAAAAAGTACTTAAACAATGCCAGCAAGAATGCAAGCTATGAAGGGCATAGGAGGCCATTTTTGTTATGTGAATAAAAGTATTTAGTTATAAATAAATGACAATAAATTTTGATTTTAAACAATTTGACAGATTCCTAAAATGTGTTTTCTCTTTATTATGGCAGGTTGTCTAATAAATTAAGCACTGTATGTTTCCATAGCATTCAGTTGGAACGTTTGTTTTAAGGACATTGGGCAGAATGTGGAGTAGTGTGTTTTTAATCCGATTAATCGGTTAGGTGAAAAAATAATCGACCAACTAATCGATTATCAAAATAATCGTTAGTTGCTGCCCTACACAGGAGCAACTCTTTGTAACAGTTCTCGTGCACTATCTGTGAAACTCTGTCAGAGTCGGTCAATGTATTCGCTGATTTGAGAACCAAACGAGGACGTAACTGACTTTGTTACTACATACTCTGCCTATAAATACATATAGCATATCACAGTCAAAATTAATTCTAATTTGAAATGTTGAACATAAAGTGGCTAGAACCTCTGTTCAACACGGTGCACGGAAGACTGCATTAGATGTTTCCAGTCATTCGTTTTAAGGGCGTTAGTCTAGTATTGTTTTGTCTCATTCTATCCTGATAAACGTGTAGTCACATCAGTAAAATTGTGTGGCCAAAAAAGGTCCATTGTGCATTTTTAAGTGTAGCGATGTTTGAAGCACAGCTCACAGCAATTTCCTTGCAAACCAAGCAGCTTTCTGTTGATCAATATGGTGAACTCTGCATAAGCAAATCTTTTGTCCTCACGCAAGTATTGTAATGCAATTACCTATTGTAATGATTGGATTTTGGGGAATTTTTTCAAACAAATGTTACTTTCTTTTTTTGGAAAGAGACGGTTTCCAAATTGAGCACTTGGCACTCCTCTGTTGTTGTGATGCATTGGCTTGAATTTGTTTGTTTCCACTTGAAATGGTTCTTTCCACTTAATTTTTATTTTATTTTATTTAAAATTCACTTATTTCCACTTAAAATTTGGTTTCAGGTTGCAGCCTGATGATTGTACTCTTAATACATATTGATTGAATCAGTATATTGATTTCATTATTAGGTTTCTGATCACTGTTTGATAATAAAACTATTCTAAAATCTGTTGAGTTCTAAAAACCCAATCACAACAATTATGGCAACTGCAAAAACTATAACGTTTTATATTCTCTCTAATTCTGTGAGAATGGAGAACAATATTGTTAAAATCGGCTTTTTCCAGCTGATGAATGATAAAAACAATGGGCCATCCAAGTTCACAAGTGCAGCACACACTTAAAAGCTGAATGTTATTGTGGGTTGGTGTGGGTGCTGATATAAACACCATTGTTGTTATCTTTATAGTTATTGTAGGTGTAGGTGTATAGTATTGTAAGTTATCGATCGGGCTTGCATTTCCACTGCCAACAGTACCCTTACTTGATAGGCGTGGTGTATGCTGGAAAGTAGCAATGAGTTTGAGAGCTGCTGAGCGGATTCTTAAACACCGTTGATTGGCCACTCTGTTCACGCGCTCAACAGATATGTCTGTGCTTGGCTACAATGATCATCGCTTCATCATTCGCTTCTGTTTGAACGCTCGATAAAGAGCGTGAAGCGATGATGATCATATCATGATGATATCTGTTGAGTGCGTGAACACAGTGGCCAATCAACGGTGTTTAAGAATCCGCTCGGCAGCGTTCAAATTCTAGCGAGAAATGTTGGTATCCTCTCATTTTTTAAATTTCGGTACCGACTAGGGTTGCACGATTAATCGAATGCGATAGTAATGCTCATCTTGTCAGTAAAGCCGATTCTGTGATTAGTAGTAAATCATCATCACGTGCTTTCAGATGGAGCAACGTTTACTACTCAGAGCCATAATTCACTGACAAGCTATGCAAAACCGCGTTCATAATCGCTCTATAATGAAATCAAAGAAATCGTTCTGTGATAACGAAAGCTACTTGCGTAGCTTCTCAGTGAACTACGGCTCTGTGTATTAAATGCTTCTCCATCTGAAAGCACGTAAAAATACCACATTTAATAACATGTTTTTACTCCAAACTCACTTCATAACGTCAGTCGAGTGTTTGAAATAAAATCCTTCAGTGAGATGATGTGGCTAGACCGATATCGTTATTTGAATTTCGTTCTGTCGTTGGCATTCGATTTCATTTTGGTCTAAATTAGTTTAATTTAATTTATTTTTCTTTTGTTTTTCCTGGAACACTGTCTCCCCCCGCGAAACGGTTCCATTTGCGCTTGCTAATGACTTCATCCCCTGAGTGAACATCATGATTCAGTTCATCTGGAAGAGAAGACCAAAATCCGAAGACCTCAGCTGTGTGGAAGCACTTAAATGAAGAGGAACAGACAAACATGTGCCAAAGCAGTGTTGGGTAAAGTTACTTTTAAAGTAATGCATTACAATATTGCGTTACTCCCTAAAAAAGTAACTAATTACGTTACTTAGTTACTTTTTATGGAAAGTAATGCGTTATATTACTTTTTTGCGTTACTTTCGCATTACTTTTTAAATAAGAGCAGTGCTTGATTTTTTTTTAATATAAGAAGTTCTATTTATAGCAAATATAAAAGCCCTTTCACACCAAAAAGTGTAATGAATAAACCTCAGGCTGAAGGAAAAGTTAATTCACGTCTGTACAGTAGAACGCATGAGAAGAAATACTCTTCAGCAATAAAAAAAAAACAAATGTTAGTTTATCTTGAGTCATTTTTGCTTATTAGTATGGTTGAACTGGATCAGCAAAGGTCAGCAGCAAAGACATTGGTTAATAAAATGGGATTAGATACATTTGTGTTATTTAACATATTTAATTATTGCAGGTTTGCATCATATTCTAAGTTTGCATTTCACTGTTTTAATTCATTTTGATGAATACTGAATCTGTTTTTGTGCAGGTGAGATGAGTAAATGCATGTTCTCATTTAGTCTAGAACTACAGTAACATCATGTTCACACAGCGCACAGTGGGAGATGCGGAACACGGGGGACAATTCCTCTGCCGTCAAAAATGTAACTACGTCGTTCGTGCATATAAGGTTAAGGGTGTGGGATGCACATCGGTGATGTGGAGGGAGAATATACCTTTCGCTGGTCTCACTGTCATCCCGTAAGACTTCGTGCAAGTCTGTAAAGATGACCTCGTCTTCATTATTCTCTGCTTCATCATCATCAGCTTGAAACATTCTGAATGCCTTTACAAAGTTTGCGCCATTGTCCGTGACAGTGGCAGTTATCTTACCACAAAGAGCAAATGAGCTGTGAATTTGCTCTCTGCTGCGATGGCATCGTACGTGTGTCTCCCACGAAATCGCATGCAGGCGATTGCAGCTTTTTGGCTATGCAGACTAGCAGGGTCGATCCAGTGTACAGTAATGCCCAGAAAACTTTTATTCTGAGCAGTCCATATATCTGCAGTGGTGGAAACATATTCCAGGTCGGCAAAAGTTTTCTTTAGGTCTGTCTCCATTTCCATATATGCATTGTCCAAAAAGTTTGTAAAGGTTTTGCGATCGGGCAGCACGCCCCCCGTCCTTTTGTCTGTCACTGAGATTTTGCTTATGATATTACGAAATGTAGGCGCTTCCACAGTGGACAGTGGCTGCATCTCCTTAACAATAAATACAGCAAACAATTTGTTGAGTTCAGTCAAACTAATTGTTTTTCCTGGTGAAGGTGAACTGAAATCAAGCTTTTGTTGTTTAGCTTGAGGTGGGGTGCATGTATCATTCGGCTCTTTCTCGTCCAACTCTGTTGTGCTGTGCGGTGCATGCAGATGTATTTTTTAATTTGAAGTTGGTTGTTTTTGTCAGTTTCAACTGATTTTTTCACCTACACATAATCTACATTTAACGACAATCCCCTTCTCCCTTTCTTCGACGAGTTCAAAATAATTAGAATACTTCCATCGCAGAAATGTAAAGCTCTGACCAGCCATCTCCGTTTCTGACTATGTCTGTTCCCATGCACGCATTGAGTGCGTGATTCTACGTGATTACGTTCATTTTAATTAAGTAATTACATTTTTTTAAAAGCAAATTAATTAAACTGAAAAAAGTAACTCGCGTTACTTTTTTTAAAAAGTAACTCGAATATTCATGTGTAAATTTATAAAGTAATGCGTTACTTTACTAGTTACTTCAAAAAAGTAATATTATTACGTAACGCACGTTACTTGTAACGCGTTACCCCCAACACTGGTGCCAAATATGCGATTTGAAACTGGCCTACCACAACAGCACATCAAATTTGAAGTAGTACGCCTATAGTATATTGTTGGTGTAAAAAAACTAGTTGCTTTTATCTACCATGTTAATCAGTAATTTTACACATGATTAAAAACGTGCACTTAATTTGCTTGGAAAATACTTGTGAATATGGCAGTCATAAAAAAACGTACAGTAGCCCAGCCTAAAAATAATTTGTCTATAATAAAAGTATTGCTCTTAACAAACCTGTGTGTT